>CAUYLG010078818.1:0-85347 GCA_963573385.1 Cacajao melanocephalus | reverse complement strand
TCCCTGATAAACATAGATGCAAAAATACTCAACAAAATACTAGCAAACCAAATTTGACATTAAAAAGTTAATTAACCATGATCAAGTGAGTTTCATCCCAGGGATACAGGGATGTTTCAACACATGCAAGACAATAGATTCGGAAAAAGCATTTGATAAATTCCATCATCACTTTATGATAAAAACCCTCAACAAACTAGACATAGGAGGGACACACCACAAGATAATAAAAGCCATATATAAAAACCCCACAGCCAGCACTATACTGAATGAGGAAAAGTTGAAATCATCCCCTGAGAACAGGAATGAAACAAGGATGCCCACATTCAACACGTCTATTCAACATAGTACTGGAAACACTAGCCAAAGCAATCAGATAAGAGAAAGAAATAAAAGACACCCAAATTGGAAAAGAGGAAGTCAAATTATCTCTGCTGATATGATTGTATACCAAGAAAATCCCAAAGACTCCTCCAAAAAATCTCCTAAATTTGATAAATAAATTTGGTAGTCTCAGGTTATAAAATCAATACACATAAATCAATAGCACTGTTATACACCAACAATGACTAAGCTGAGAACCAAATCAAGAACTCACTTCCTGTTGCAATAGCTGGAAAAAATAAAATGAAATATCTAGGAGTATTAACCAAGGAGGTGAAAGAAATCATAGATGACACAAACAAATGGAATTATATCCCATATCCATGTGGTAAAGAAAGAACACTTACACACTGCTGGTGAGAATGTAAATTAGTACAACTTTTATGGCAAGGAGTATCTAGATTTCTCAAATAACTGAAAGTAGATCTACCATTTGATCCAGCAATTCCACTTCTAGGTATCTACCCAAAGAAAAAGAAGCCATTATATAAAAAAGAAATTTGCACATGTATGTTTATTGCAGCACAATTCACAATTGTGAAGACATGGAACCAACCTAAGTGTCCATCAACTGAGGAGTGGATAAATAAAATGTAATATATATATATATTCCCTAATTTATTCTATGAATATACTAAGTATATATATATATACACACACACACACACACATATATATATATATATATATATATATATTCACACACACACATACACACACACACTATGGAATACTACTCAGTCATAAAAAAGAATGAAATAATGTAATTTGCAGCAACTTGGATGAAGCCGGAGGTCATTATTCTAAGTGAAGTAACTCAGGAATGGAAAACCAAATATACTATATTCTCACTCATAAGTGGGAACTAAGCTATGAGTATGCAAGGACATACAGAGTGGTATAATGGACACTGTAGACTCAGAAGAGGAGAGAGTTGGAAAAGGATTAGGGACAAAAAGCTACACATTGGACAGAATGCACAGTACCTGGCTGACAGGTACACTAAAATCTCAGACTTTCCTACTATATAATTCATCCATGTAACCCAAAACCACTTGCACCCCTATAGCTATGAAACTTTTTAAAAGAACCAAAAATGAAATTAAAAATTAAGAAAATGAAATAAATAATTTGAATAGGCCTATGTCTATTAATGATATTCAATCAATAACTAATAACCTTCCAAAACAGAAATCACCAGGCCCTGGTGGGTTCACTGGTGAATTCCACAAAACATTTAAGGAAGAAATTATACAAATGCTGTACAATCTCTTTCAAATTATAGAAGCAGAGGAAATACTTCCTAACACATTCTATCAGGCTGGCATCACCCTAATACCAAAACCAGGCAAAGACACTACAAGATAAGAAAACTATAGATCAATATCTCTAATGAACATAGATGCAAAATTCCTCAACAAAATACTAGCATATCAAATCCAACAATATATACAAATAAGTATACATCTCAATCAAGTGCAATTTAGTCCAGGTATGCAAGGCTGGTACAATATTAGAATATCAATTAATGTAATCCATACCATCAACAGGGTACAGAAAAAAAATCACATGATCATATCATTAGATGCAAATAGAGCATCTGACAAACTCTAATACCTATTCATGTTTGTTAAAAAAATCTTAGAAAACTAGGAAATAAGGGGAACTTCCTGAACTTAATAAGAACATCTATTTTAAAAACCCAGTAACTAACATCATGTTTAATCGTAAGAAAATAGAATCTTTTCCATTAAAATCCAGAACAGGACAAGGATATCTCCTCTTGTCATCCTTTTCAATATCATACTGGATGTCGTAGCTAATGCAATGAGACAAGAAAATGAAATAACGGAAATACTGACTAGGAAGGATGAAATAACATTGTTTTTGTTTATTAATTACATGATAGTTTATGCAGAAAATCTGAAAGAATCAGCAAAAAGTTGGAACTAATAAGCAATTATAACAGTTGAAGGACACAAGGTTAATATACAAAAGTCAATTACTTGTCTATAGGCAGCAATGAACAAGTAGAATTTGAAATTACTAACACAATCCCATTTACATTAGCACCCCAGAAATGAAATACTTATGTGGAAATCTAACAAAATATGTACAAGATTTATATGAGGAGAACTACAAACTTCTGATGAAATCAAAGAACTACATAAATGGAAAGGTGTTCCATGTTCACGGACAGGAAGACCCAATATTATCAAGATGTCAGTTCTTCCCAATCTATAGATTCAACACAATCCCAATCAAAATCCCAGCAAATTACTTTGTGGATATCAACAAGCTGGTTCTAAAGTTTGTATGAAGAGGCAAAATACCCAGAACATGACACAATATTGAAAAAGAACAATGTTAGAGGACTGACACTACCCAACTTCAAGACTTACTATAAAGCAACAATAATCAAGACACTGTGATATTGATGAAACAATAAACAGATCAGTGGAAAAAATAGAGAGCCTAGAAATAGAAATAGACATACATAAATAAAATCACCTGATCTTTAAAATGGGGTGAATGCAATACAATGGAGAAAAGATCATTGTTTTTTTGAGACAGTCTTGCTCTGTCACCCAGGCTGGAATGCAGTGGTGCAATGTCGGCTCACTGCAACTTCTGCCTCCCAGGTTCAAGCAATTCTCCTGCCTTAGCCTCCCCAGTAGCTTGGGATTATAGGTGCGCGCCATCATGCCTGGCTAATTTTTGTAGTTTTAGTAGAGATAGGGTTTCATCATGTTGGCCAGGCTGGTCTAGAACTCCTGACCTCAGGTGATCCACTGGCCTCAGCCTCCCAAAGTGCTGGAAAGGATCATCATTTTTACAAATGGTTTTGGAATAACTGGACATCCACACGCAAAAAAATAAATCTAGACACAGACCTTGTACTCTTCATAAAAATTGACTTAAAATGGATTACAGATCTAAATATAAAACACACAACTCTGTAACTCCCAGAAGATAACATATGCAAAAATCCAGATAACCTTGGGTTTGGTGATGGCTTTTTAGATGGAACACCAAAGCAACAATCCATGAAAGAAAGAATTAATAAGCTGGACTTCATTAAAAAATATTGCTCTGGTAAAGACACTATCAAGAGGATAAAAAGGACACACACTGAAAGAAAATATTTGCAAAAGACACATATGATAAAGAGCTGTAATCTAAAATACACAAAAAAAATCTTTAAAATTAAACAATAAAGAGGCAAGCATCTCAAAAAAAAAAAAGACTAAAGACCTGAATAGACACCTCACCAAGAAGATATATAGATGGCAAATAAACTTCTGAAAAGATGTCCCTCACTATATGTCATCAGGAATGTGCAAATAAAAACAATGAAATACCACTACAGACTTTTACAATGGCCAAAATTCAGAACACTGACCTTACCAAATTCTGGCAAGGATGTAGAGCAACAGGAACTCTCAGCCATTTCTGCTGGAGATGCAAAATGGTACAGCTATTTTTGAAGACACTTTTGCAGTTTCTTACGAAACTAAATACACTCTTACCAAATGATCCAACAATCTCCGTCCTTAGTATTTACCCAAATGAGCTGAAAATGTATGTCCACATGAAAACTTGCACATGAATGTTTATAGCAGCTTTATTCATAACGGCCAAAACTTAGAAGCAACCAAGAGGTATTTCAGTTGGTGAGTGGACAAATAAACTGTGCTACATGCAGGAAATGGAATATTATTTAACACTAATAAGAAATGACTTATCAAGCCATGAAAAGACATGGAGGAATCTTAAGTGCATACTACTAAGTGAAAGAAGGCAATCTTCAAAGGTTGCATACTGTATCATTCCAACTATACGACATTCTGGAAGAGGCAAACTATGGTACCAGTAAAAAGATCAACAGTTTCCATGAGTTGCAGAGAGGGAGAGATGAACAAGCAGAACACAGAGTATTTTTAGGGCAGCAAAAATACTCTACATGATACTGTAATGGTGGACACAAGTCATTATATATTCGTCCAAACCCACAGACTGTACAACACCAAGAATGAATGCTAATAGAAAATATGAACTTTGGATGATAATTATGTGTCAACGCTGATCCATAGATTGTAACAAATGTACCGCTCTGGCCGGGGATGTTGATAATGGGGACGGCTATGCATGTGGAGATAGGGAGCATATGGGAAATCTTTGAACCTTCCTTTCAATTTTGCTGTTAATCTAACATTGCTCTAATAAATAAACTCTTTAAAAATAAATTTAAATAAATGTAGGCTTTGCATGCTATATGACCTATGTCACAACTACTCCAACCCAGCATTGTCCAAAACAGCCATAGACTATGGGTAAACAAATTGATATAAATGTGTTCCAATAAAACTTTATCTATAAAAAAGTCAGTGGGCCATATTTGGCCCATAAGTATAGTTTGCCATTCTTTGATGTGCACTCTTGAACATGGTTTGTCTCTCTGATTCTTGGCCCTCCATGCGTCTTTGGGTATGAGCTATCCCTGTCATAAGTCCCCTGCCCCAGACTATTGGATTAGTGTCCAGGCTACCTCAGAAGAGGAAGATTTAGGTAAAACTAATTATGTCAAAATATGAAAGTTATCACCTTCCCCCATCAAATCTGCTCTTCTCACAGTAGCCCCTATCATACTGATTGGCAACACTGTTCATTCAGGCATTGAAGTTAGAAATCTGGTTGTTAACTTTAACTTATCTCACTCCTCATGTGCCAACTGGTTGACAAATTCTGTTGATTCCCCCAAAACAATTACATCTTCCCCCTCCTCTCCCTCCCCTCATATCCTATCTTAGGCCTAGGCTCTTACCATCTCTTGGTTAGACTACTGTAATATCTTCCAGCAAAACCAGGCAACTTGCAGTCTCTCAAGTATGTTGTGCTGTATTGCACATGTTTGCCACTACATATTTCCTTTTGCCTGGGATCCCCTCCTCCCTTAAATCCTACTCCCATCTCTTATCTTCTTGGTGAACTCCTAGTCATCATTCAAAACTCAACTTGGACTTTCCCTTTCACCCTTAATCATTGCCTCCTCAAAGCTATTTGGTTTAAATAGTATAACCTTGACAATCCCAAAATACATGTTTCAAGAGCCCCACATTAATGAATATTGGGAAATTTAAGTATACACGTCAGAACCTTAGAGCTCAAATAATTAATTGAGCTACTAAATATTGTAACTAAAATGAACTCTGCATTTCATTGCATCATGAATTTAGTAACATCAACCATAAAAATAGCTTAATCTGGAAAGAAACAATAAAGCTCTTATCACTTTAGGTAATTTACTGCATATATAGCCATAAATAAAGAACAGAGAATAACCTTGTAGAAATACTTGCTCCCACACAGTAGTCACAGAGAATATGAATCACACATGCATCTCAGCAAAATCACAAATTTCTTCATGTAAAAGACCTTTGGAAAAGTGTGTGTCAAATCCATAAATGCCAAGAGCCTGCTATACTTCATTATTGTACTTACGTCAGTGAGAACATGAGCTTCTTGGGGTCAGGCCCACGATTTTGTCATTCTTTTTGTACCAAAGTTGATCTAACAGGAAGCAATCACTCCAAAAGCATTTGTTGAATTAAATTACCTCCTAATTGGTCTTCCTACTTCCAGGCCATCTTCCTCTCCAAAATCATGCCAGTTATTTTACAAAAACATATCTCTGATGTCACTCCATTTCCCCCAAACCTTTGATGGCTGTTCATAATCTGCTTTACAGGATTATGTCCCCATGCCCTCCTAGGTCATATAAGAGCCTTCACACCATGGCCTCATATTCCCAGTCTCATTCTTAGCCTCTCCTCTTCACACACACTCTCTTCAAGCCACACTAGCTGTTCCTAGAACATTTTTGGGCTGTCATTACTTTATGACTTTGTAATGCTATTTCCTCTGTCTAAAAGGTTCTCCTCTTCTCACCTACCTGGACCTCCTGACTTTATTAATATAGCTCAGCTTAAATATCACTACGTTTGTAGCTTTCCCTGACCCCTCTCAGAATCACTGTATCCCTCATTTTTCTTTTAATACCAGTCTATTTATTCTAAAAACATACTAAGCTGATTCTGCAGGGAGGAAAGGGGGAAGGAGGGAGTACACTGTCAAAGGACTTACCCAAGCAGTGACTGCAGCACTACGTGTTAAGCATGTTGTTCCAGCAGCAGTGGGAGGATGGGGCTGGATGGCCTTCATGTTATGAGATGCTATGGCTCGCATCTTTCGCACTGCCTGTATGTGTACGTGTGTGTGTGTGCGTGTGTGTGTGTGTGTGTGTGTGTGTAACCGTGTGGTGGGGTAGCAGGGAGAAAGAGAACGAAGGGGGAGAGAGAGAGACAGAAAGAAACAGAGAAGAGGGCGGACGCAGTGCAGTAAGAGCAGATGGGCGGACCCAAATTTCTTCTGCTTCACGATTTTGCAGAGGTCTAGCCCTACATCCAGCCTTGAAGCAAGGGGTGGGGAGGAGGCGGAAAGGGGAGGGACTGCACTCCCTCTGAGCATGCTAGCCCCGACTGCCTGACGGATCATCCTTCAGCTCCAACATGGCTAGCTCCACAACGCTGTGACTCAAGCCTATTGTGCCAGGCAGGGCGCACTCAGCAGTGCAGCCCCACAGGTGGCAGCGGCTCGGCAAGAGGGCTCCCGCCAGGCTAGGCAGTGGAGTGCCGCACAGCGCGCCTTCCCGCCTCCCAGCTGCCACCCAAGCAGTTCCGACCCAGCGCCAACAGGCCTGCTTGGTCGATCTTCGAGCCAAAGATGCGGCGAGGCTGGAAGATGGCTCTGTCTGGGGGGCTGCGGTGCTGCCGCCGGGTACTGTCCTGGGTTCCAGTGCTCGTTATTGTCCTCGTCGTGCTCTGGTCCTACTATGCCTACGTCTTTGAACTCTGCCTGGGTAAGTGGGGCTGGGCACCTAAGGTAGGGAAATTATGCTCCAGTATAATCGTTTGCCCTACCTTCACACTGTTCTCAAGCCCTCTCTCTGCGGTTTTCCTTTTGCTCACTACAGAGTTCCTTGTCCCCAGCTTCTGGTTCCCACAATATTTCCTGCACCCTCCCACCAGGGTCTCACCCTGTCTCCATTGTCTCCCACCTAGGGTTTCTTATTTCTTTGCCCTACCCACAATAATGCCCTGGCTCTTCCCACGAGGGCCCCCACTTGCACCTTGTGCTCTCCTTCTGGGGGTCCCCGACTCTACCTAGTTGAGGAAACAACATACCCTGTATCTTAAAACTGTTTGCTGACACTAGAAATCTTACCAATGCATCCAACTAGCAGCCCCACCATTTTCCCTCCTACTAAAATCTTACTAGGATTTCCTACTAGAGGTTTCCTACTGAGAGTCCCAAAATATTTCCTCTACTCTCTTACTAGCTTTCCTTTTTCCCACACTGGAATCTATCCTTTTCCCGTGATCCTCTCACACTGGCTGATATCATATCTTCGTCTGCTTGTAACCCCACAGTCCACTCTATGCTATCCCATTAAGATCTTCCCTTTTCACACAGTGGTGAGCCCTCCAGTTGCTTTCCCTGTGGGCTCTCACCATTTAATCATTTTCTGTAATGGGACTGGGATTGTATAATACATCCTCTCCCATCACACTAGAGGCCCTGACTATATTATACTGGAGTTCCCTCCAGTCTCCTGCCTTCTCGCTTTGAGGAGCATTCAACTTCTTTCTATTAGGAGCCCCACATTATTTTCCGACACCTCATACTGGTGACCCTGCTATTGTCACATGATGATAGTGCCTTGTCCTGTGTCTTCTCCTACTAGAGTCACCTCTTTTACCCTCCCACAAGGGTTCCCATAATTTATCTCCTATCCCATCAAAGGGCCGCTACTTTTCTAATCATTATTCATATTTGTTATCTTTTTTTGGGAAACCCACTCCCCACTTCCAACAGTGTTCTTTCACTGTTAGCCCCACATTCTGCCATCCTCTTCCTTTGGGGTTTCTTATTATTTCCTGTTACTTCTCATTGGATTGCGCTTGTCCCATCTTCTCACACTGGGGAAACCCCATTCTTTCTTACTGGGGTTTCTTATATTTTCTACCCCTCCCAAAGGGCATATCATTTCTCATTCTCTCTCATTAGACTACCCCTTTTATAATTCTATGATTTTATCTTTTACCCTGTCCTGTCACACTGAGGAGCACTCTATCCCGTCCTTATTTGCTAATGGTGCTTGAAAATGGTTCTCGCAGTATACCTTGTGCATTCGAACTCAGAATTCCACAATATTTCCAGACACAAACCCCCAAGTCTCTCCCTTATGTTATTCCCACTTTCCACTTTAATTCCCTGCCTCCATTCACCATTCTTCTTATTAATGGCCTTGCAATGCTCATATCAACTCACAATGGCGTTTTCATGTTATATCCTGTCTTGTTACAGTAGAGTCCCTGATTTTCTCACAGTGAAATTTCCCCTTGTTCCTGTCTTCTTACACTGAAGAATCCCTGTCTCCTCCCAAAAGAGATTCCACTAATACTTATTGTCACTTCAACACTAGAATTCCACTGCCAGCACCCTTGAACTTGTGGCCTACAATGTTCCCTATTCATCTAGTGTGGGGCTACAATATATTTCTACTCCTGTCATATTAGGACTTCTGTCCCATTGGACATCCCTCACTCCCACGTCCTTCTGTGACTTCTTTATTTTTTCATACCAAGCTCTTCCCACCTTAAAAATGATAGTAAGCATGCTGCTTTTTTTCAACTCCAGGACCTGACTCCATTTGTAACTTTCTTCTATTATGTATTTACAAAGCATTAGTCTACTCTAGGTAGACAGGGATAAACTAGAGAGGCAGAAGGTGATCCTCTTTTCCAATATAGAACTTTCTACATTCTAATTCTATAACTTTCTGTATTATAATTCTAATTAGCTCTGTGCATCACAATTTGAACTTTTGTTATTTCTTTCTTGGAGATATTATGGAAAATGCAGAAAGAGCTCTTAAAAGTAAATTTCATTAGTTGCCTTCATAGATACAAGTTAGCCTACTTTTCTTTTGTATCTCAATCCAGTATTGGGATGCATTAAGTAGACTATGCAATGACTGGGAAGCTTTCCTATACTCAGACATCACTACTTTGGCTTTTTGAATGATTGATTGAAGGGCCAAAAGTTCAAAAGTTCAGCACCATTATTATGGTAGGGATATTGCTCCTAGAATCAATGCCATATTGAAAGCAACTTATTTTGGAGTTTTTCAGTATTGACTAACATGAGCTTCACCAAGATATATTTAAGAAAATTAATGATGATAATGCCTAACACTTATATAGTCCTTACTCTGTGCCAGAAAATATTCTTAGTTCTTTAGATAGATTAACTATATATTAATTCAATCATCACAATATTTATATGAGGCAATTACCATTACTATTTCCATTGTACAGATGTATAAACTGAGGCACAACAGATGAGCAAACCAAGGTACAAATAATTGGCTTTCTATAAGCTCTTCTTTAATCATATAATATTAACACCTGAAAGGAAGCTTAGGACTTATTTGTTTTGTTTTAGTTAACATACTTGCACTGCACTGCTACATGCCAGGTACTATTTCTAGGTGACTACACACACATACAGACAGACACACAGACACTTAATCTTTTTAACAACTTTCTAATGTATATACTATCATTATGCCCAGTTTACAAAAAAGTAAACTGAGGAACAGACAGAATAACTAGCTTACCTAAGGTCACAGAGCTAGTAAATGGCTAGACTTAAAACCCAGGCAGTATGTTGCCACAGTTTCCTCTAAACTAATACAGAGATAAAAACTTGCAACTTACAAGCCAGATGCAGCCTTCAGATGTATTTTGTCTGGCCTGCACAGTGTTTTCTTAACATTTTGCATCAGTTTTCATTATTTAAAAGTCAGGAGAATAAGGTAGCTTTGACTTTCAACTCTGGCTCCACCAGTCCATCCTGCCATCATCAATTTAACAATCTTTTAACAAATCAGAAACCTAGATTTCAGAAAAGTTAAATCAAATTTTCCTAAGGCCACACATTTAGTAATAGTGGAGAGTTGGAAATCCAGGCAACCTGATACCAAGGCCATACCTTTTCCAATACAAACAAATTAACAGATTTACATTTCAATAGGACTCAAAAAGTAACATTAAGGACCTCTTTCCAGTTATAAAACCTGGTGTCTTTCTCCATAACATTACATTAGAGTTTAAACCAAAAGTGATATTTTTGCCCTATAATTCTTAGAGTTTGAATTCTGCCATTTACTAGCCAGGAGACCTGGGGCAAGTACCTTCACTCTCTCAACCTCATTGTCTCACATGTACCTTGCTTCTACAGTGGCTCATCCACATGACAAATGGTTACTTAGCACTCACTATATGTCAAGTACTACTGCAGTGAGGGTTAAATAACATGGTGCCTAAAAAGCATGCATTACAGTTCACAATACATTGTAAGAGTTCATTAGTAACTTGTTATTACTAAAGATATAAAGGATTCTTCCTGACCTAGGAAAATAAGAAGCTTCAATTTTTAGAGAGGAAAGAAAGTAACAGTGTTTATTTTATTGGGTGAAATTTATATAACATAAAATTAACCGTTTTTAAGCATTCACCTCAGTGCCATTTAGCACTCACAATGCTGTGCAGCCATCAACTCTATGTAGTTCCAAGTTTTTGTTATCCCAAAAAGAAACCTCATAGGCATTAAGCAGTCACTCCCTGTTCCCTCTTCTCCCAAGTCCTAGCCAACTATTAATCTTCATTCTGTCTCTATGGATTTTCCTATTATGGATGTTCCATATAAATAGAATCGTAAAATATGTGTCCTTTTGTGTCTGACTTCCAATTAACACAATGTTTTTGAAATCCTTCCACATCGTATTATGTAACAGTAATTTATCCCTTTTAATGGCTAAATAATAGTCTATTGTGTATATATATATATATGTGTGTGTGTATATATACATATATACATACACATACACATACCACTTTGTTATTCATTCATCCGTTGATGGACATTTGGGCTATTTCCACCTTTTGTCTCTTCTGAATAGCACTTTTACAAACATTCATGTACAAGTATTTGTTTCACTATCTTCAATTATTTTGAGTATATACCAGGGAGCTACATGGAGATTATTAGGCTATATGGTAATTCTATGTGTAACTTTCTGAGGAACCTTCAAACTATTTTCCACAGTGGCTGCACCATTTTACGTTCCCATCAGCAGCACAGAAATGTTACAGTTTGTCCACATTCTCACCAAGACTTATTTTCAGTTTTATTTTTATTATAGCCATCTTACTGGGTGTGAAGAGGTATCTCATTGTGGATTTGATTTGTAGTTCCATAATGACTAAAAATATTGAGGAGCTTTTCATGTACTTGTTTTCCATCCATATATCTTCTTTTGGAAAATGTCTATTCAAGCCACCGTCCATTTTTTAATTGGGATTTTTAAATTGAGTTATTTGTCTTTTTGTTGTTGAATTTTAATATTTCTTCACATGTTCTCAATACTTGATCCTGAGCAGATAAATTATTTGTAAATATTTTCTCCTGTACCTGATAGTATTATTTTATACACAAAGATTTTAATTCTAATAAAATTCAATTTATCTATTTTTTATTTTGTTACCTATGCTTTTGGTGTTGTATTTAAGAATCTATTACCAAATGCAAATACCATAAAGATTTACCTTTGTGGGTTTTGCTTTTTTTTTTTTTTTTTTTTTTGAGATGGGATCTCACTGTGTTGCCCAGGCTGATCTCAAATTCCTGGGTTTAAGTGATCCTCCCACCTTAGCCTCTCAAATGGCTGGGACTACAGGCATGTGCACTCTGTTTTGTTTTGTTTTGTTTTGCTTTGTTTTGTTTTTTCTTTGTTTTAGACAGAGTCTCACTTCTTTGCCCAAGCTGGAGTGCAATGGCTCGGTCTCGGCTCACCACAACTTCTTACTACTGGGTTTAAGCAATTCTTCTGCCTCAACCTCCACAGCAGCTAGGATTATAGGCATATGCCAGCATGCCTGACTAATTTTTGTATTTTTAGTAGTGACACGGGTGTCACCATGTTGGCCAGACTGGTCTTGAACTCCTGACCTCAAGTGATCCACCTGCCTCAGCCTCCAAAGTGCTGGGAGTGCCCTGTGTTTTCTTATAATATTTTTATGGTTTTATCTCTCACTTTAGGTATTTTAGCCATTCTGAGTTAATTTTTTGTATCTGATGTTAGATAGAAGTCCAGCTTCTCTTTTGTTGAATGTGGATATCTAGTTATCCTAGCACTGCTTGTGGAAGACACTATTTTTTCCCCTGGTGGATGATCTTGATATGATCGTAAAAGTATCAGTTGACTGTAGATTTATGCATCTAATTCTAGACTCTCATTTCTGTTTCATTGATTGATTTATTTATTTGTCTGTCCTTCTGCCAATACCATACTGTGTTGATTAGTGTACCTTTGTTATACATTTTGAAATCAAGAAGTGTGAGTTCTCCAGTTGTATTTTTTTATTAATTATTTTGTTGGCCGGGTGTGGTGACTCAAGCCTGTAATCCCATAATTTTGGGAGTCCAAGGCAGGGGGATTACTTGAGCCCAGGAATTTGAGACCAGCCTGGGCAACATAATGACACCCTATCTCTACAAAAAATAAAAAATGTAGCCGAGCATGGTGGCACATTCCTGGGATCCCAGCTCCTCAGGAGGCTGAGGTGGGAAGATTGCTTGAGCCCAGGAAATCAAGGCTGCAGTAAGCTGAAATTGTGCTACTACACTCCAGCCTGAGTGACCAAGTGAGACTGTCTCAAAAAATAAAATCATTTTGTCTATTTAGGCTCCCTTGCAATTTTGTATGAATTTTCGGTTCAGCTTTTCCACTTCTGCAAGAAGAGAAGTTTTTTGTTTTTTTTTTTAATAGGAATTGCACTGAATCTGTATATATTGCTTTGGAGAGAATTGCCACCTTAACAATATCAAGTCTTCCAATCAGTGAACATGAGATGCTTTTCCATTTATTTCAATCTTTAATTACTTTTCAGTACTGTTTTATAATCTTAAGTGCATTCATCTTGAGCTTCCTTTCTAAAATTTATTCTTAAATTTTCAATTCTTTTTATGTTATTATAAATGAAATCATTTTCTTAATTTCATCTTCTGATTATTCATTGCTAGTGGATAGAAAGAAAACTGATTTGATGTGTTGACATTGTATTTTGCAACTTGCTGAATTTGTTTATTAGCACTAAGTTTTTGTGGAGTCTTTAGAATTATCTATATATAAGATTATGTAATATACCAATAAAAATAATTTTACTTAGTCCTTCCATTTTGAATGCCTTTTACTTCTTTTTGTTGCCAAAATACATTGGCTTGAACTTCCAGTACAATGTTGAATGGAAGTGGTAAAATAGGAATCCTGGTCTTCTTCCTGATCTTAGGGGGGAAATTTTCAGTTTTTCACCATTGACTATACTGTTAGCTATGGATTTTCTATAAATGCCTTTTATCAAGTTGAAGAAGTTCTCTTCTATTAGTGATTTCTTGAGGATTTTTTTTATTCCAGGTATTATGTCGAATATCCAATAATTATTTTTTCTGATCCTCTCCCTCCTCTTACCCTTCACTTTCAAGTAGACCCCAGTTTCTGTGGTTCCCTTCTTTGTGTTCATGAGTTCTCACCATTTATAAGTGAGAACATGTGATATTTAGTTTTTTGATCCTACATTAGTTTGCTAGGATAATGGCCTCCAGCTCCTTCTATGTTCCCACAAAAGACATGATACGATTCTTTTCTATGGCTGCATAATATTCCATGGTGTGTACCACATTTTCTTTAATGCATCAGCCACTGATGGGCATGTAGGTTGATTCAATGTCTTTACTGTTGTGAATAGCACTGCAGTGAACATTTGCCTGCATGTGTCTTTATGGTAAAATGATTTATATTCCTTTGGGTATATGCCCAGTAATGGGATTGATAGGTCAAATGGAATTTCTGTTTTTAGGTCTTTGTGGAATCACCACACTGTATTCTACAATTGTTGAATTGATTTACACTCCTACCAGCAGTGTACAAGTGTACCCTTTTCTCTAGAACTTTACAAGTATTGGTTATTTTTTAACTTTTTAATAGCAATTTGCATTTCTATAATGATCAGTGATATTGAGCTTTTATTCATATGCATGTTGGCCGCATGTATGTCTCCTTTTGAAAAGTGTCTGTTCATGTCCTTAGCCCACATTTTAATGGGGTTGTTTGATGGTCTCTTGTAAATTTGTTTAAGTTCCTTATAGCTGCTTGATATTAGACTTTTTTCAGGTGCATAGTTTGCAAATGTTTTCTTCCATTCTATAGGTTGTTTACTCTGTTGAGATTTTCTTTTGCTGTGCAGGAGCTCTTAAATGTAATTAGATCCCATTCATCAATTTTTGTTTTTGTTGTGATTGCTTTTGTCATCTTTTTCATGAACTCTTTGCCTGTTCCTATTTGCAGGATGATAAGCCTATGTTGTCTTCCATGGTTTATATTGTTTTTGGTTTTACATTTAAGTCCTTAATCCATCTTAAGTCGACTTTTATATATGATGTAATGAAGGGGTCTAGTTTCAATCTTCTGCCTATGGCTAGTCAGTTATACTAGGACCATTTATTGACTAGGGAGTCCTTTCCCCATGGCTTGCTTTTGTCAGCTTTGTGAAAGATCAGATGGTCATAGGTGTGCAGCCTTATTTCTGGCCTTTCTATTCTGTTGCTTTGGTTTATATGTCTGTTTTTGCACCAGTACCATGCTTTTTTGGTTACTGTAGCCCTGTAGTATAGTTTGAAGTCAGGTAACATGATGTGTCCAGGTTTGCCCTTTTTGCTTAGGCTTGCCCTGGCTATTTGGGCTCATTTTTGCTTACATATGAATTTTAAAATAGTTTTTTTTGCAGTTTGATAAAGAATGTAATTGGTAGTTTGATAGGAATAGAATTGAATTTCTGAACTGCTTTGGGAAATATGGCCATTTTAATGATATTGATTCTTCCTGTCCGTGAGCATGGGATGTTTTCCTATTTGTGTCATCTCTGATTTCTCTGAGCACTGTTTTGTAATTCTCTTTGTAGAGATCTTTCACCTCCTTGTATAGCTGCATTCTTAGGTATTTTATTCTTTATGTGGCAATTGTGAATGGAATTGCTTTCCTGATTTGGCTCTTGGCTTATCTATTGTTGAATACCAACTTAATTTAATAGTATACAAATCCTAGCCCTTTACAACTCTGTTGCCTCCTTTATGCTGTTAATGTCACACATTACATCTTTATACATTGTATACGCCTAAACGTACATTTATCATTGTGGTTTTATGCATTTTTCTTTTAAATTAGATAGTAAATAAAAAAGAGTTTTAAAAAAAACTAAAACACAGTATTGCTTTCTTTTGTAGTTACCTATGTAGTTACCTTTACCAGTGTTCAATGTTTCTTTGTATAGACTGGGTTACAATGAGTGCCTTTTCAGTTTTTCTGGAGAATGCCCTTTGGCATTTCTTGTAGGGAAGTTCTACTAGTGATCAGCTCCCTCAGTTTTTGTTTATCTGGGAATGTCTTATTTTCTCTTTCATTCTTTGAAGTATAGTGTTGCTGGACATAGAATTCTAGATGTAGGTGGACAGATGTTTTTATTTTTCTTTTAGCAATTTAAATATGACATTTCACTGCCTTCTAACCTCTGTGGGTTCTCAAGAGAAATAAGCTGTTAGTCTTATTATTTTTTGTATGTAAAAAATCACTTTTTC
This sequence comes from Cacajao melanocephalus, assembly GCA_963573385.1. NCBI lineage: Eukaryota > Metazoa > Chordata > Mammalia > Primates > Pitheciidae > Cacajao > Cacajao melanocephalus. The sequence goes on along the minus strand of CAUYLG010078818.1, from coordinate 69,147 downwards.
TGCTTTCAAGATTTTCTTTTTGTCTTTTGAAAATATGACTATAACGTGTCTTAATTGTGGATATCCTTTAGTTTATTCTATGTGGAGTTTATTGCACTTCTTGGATGTTAAATTATTATTTTTTACCAAAAGTGTGAAAGTTTTTAGCCATCATTTTTTCAAATACTCTTTCTGTTTTGTTCTCTCTTTCTTCTCACTTTGGATGCCCTGTTATGTGTATGTTACTATGTTTGGATATAGGCTATATATTAGAGTGTAGGCTTTATTATTGTGTATATTAGAGTGTAGGCAGCTGTCCTCACAGCCCCTGCTGATCTGGGATGATGGCAGGCAGCCAATTTAAAATGTCACAGTGTCCTCTTACTACATAGTATCAGTTCTTTTCTTCACCAAGTCTTCCTCTCTGGTTGTTGTAACAATGTTGCTTGATTCCAGAGTTCTTCAAAAGTTTCTTCTGACAGTTTTTGCCAGCTCATTAGTTGCTTTTGAGGAGGGATGTAAGTCGGGAGTACTCTCAGTTTGGGTGTTCAACAGTATTCATTCTGAGGTTAAAACAAAAATATCGATGATATAATTCTACTCGAAAGGTAGAAATTCTTCAAAGAGAGAAGAAATAAAAACTGATCAGGCAGAAAAAAACAGAAGAAACATTTTCTAGAAACCAAGTTTCTCCAGAAGTAAAAGGTATCCATTCAAGCCTATAGGAATCATGGTATTACCACATCTAAAATAGTTTTGTGTCATTCATATGACAAACAGTTAAATGTATCAGACCTGACTAGTAACTTATTGTAACAAACTCCTAATATAATTCCAATGGTTTTTAAACCTAACTCAGAAGTGCCTGCTGAGGTTTGCAAATATAAATTTCTGCACCTCTACCTAAAGCTTTGTTATGTGAAGAGAGCCCTGGAATCTATATTTTTATTATGCTTCCTAAGTAAGTATTAAGATCATCCAGGTTTGAGAAGGGTTGCCTTAAAAGTAAATGAATGCCTGTTGTGAGTAATTTTTTCAAAGCAGTAGATAAAGACTGGCCTGATTAGCCTTCTTTCAACAGAAAACACTCAGAAATGTGTCTCAGTTCCCTATTTCAAATTCTTTTCTCTCTCCTAACCTAGAATCTGAGAAACAGCTAAGTGAAAAAGTGGGAGGAATCAAAGTTATTTATTTTGACATTGAATAAATTATTTCAAAACCATCATATGTAACTCTGGGAGCCATAACATTTTTAAAAATCAGACTTGTTTTGTCCTAAACTTATTGTAAAATGTAACCTGACTAAACTATTTTTTGTAGAAAAATGATAATAAATTGCTAACAATAATTAAGTACTTATGTGCAAAGCACTCAAGTGCTTTACACATATTTTATTGCTTAATCCTTATAACAATGTGGTAACATAAACAATTTTATCTTCATTTTACAGGTGAGGAAACTGAGGCACACAGTGATTAATTAACTTGACCAAGGTTATAGAATAAGTGTCAAGAGCCAAAATATGAATACATGCCAAAGTATATGCTGTACATCATTATAATAAACTCCCTTCCCAAAAATGTCATTAATTCAAAAAGATCTTCATGTTGTAAGTGAGCACTCATCTCACTGGACTCCTTATATTTTCAAACTTCATACTCTCCTTTCACAAGTCCCTTTCGAACTGTACTAATTCTGTAGCCACTAGCCACATGTGGCTAGTAAACACTTGAACTGTGTCATCTGGACTCAGATGTTCTGAAAGCATAAAAGATACACCAGCATTCCAAAACTTAGTTAAAAAAAGGAATATAAACTATCTCAATAATTTTTATGGGGCTAACATTTTAAAATGAAAATGTTATGATATATTGGTATAATATATTTTTTTAATTAAGTTCACTTGGTATTCTTTAGCTTAAAAAAAATGTTCCTACTAGAAAATGTAAACTACCTGGCTCACATCATTTCTATTGGATGGCACTGCTGTAGAGTTTCTTCCATGTCCTTTCTATGATTGCTAACCATTCCCATCTAGCCCCAAATTAGGCTTTTTCTACTTGTACACTTCTGTGAGCCCTACAATATGCATCTATTTAAAGGAAATTATAAACTATGCTTTGGTTTTAACACCAATTGTCTGTGATGAAAAACCATTCCATACACACCACCCTTTCTTAACTCTTCTCCATACCTACTTGCAAAGAATCAGTAAATAATGAAAGAAAAATGGAGAGGCAGTGTAGAAAGCTATTTGATGATAACTCTGATCATTTAGCTCCCTAGTAGTGAATGACACTTGAAGAAACAGAGCAGTGTGTAATTACATGTATCACCACATCACTCTAAAATCTGCATGGCAAGTTACCCATAGAATGGCTAAATGTACAAATTTTTCCAATAGACTTACTCACTTCCTACACAATTTCAGAGGTAATAAAGACTTTACAAGTCAAGTCCACTGTGAAACTAATGTCTGAATGTTCTCTACATTTCCACGTATATATAATGGGAAACACTTCTTCCCTAGGTTGCTCGTTGTTGTCATTGTCATTATAGTTGTCATCATTTTTTCTCATACTGAGCTAAAATGTGTTAACATGCATCTTTAACCTATTGGTTCTATTTCTGCCCTCTGCTCTTGGGTCATATAAACCAATGTCATTTGCACTTAAAAGTTATGCAGTTACTTCCCTCCCCGTCCCATAGAACAGCTAGCTCCCACTGGCTCCCCCACTGGCTCCCAATCCTTTTTCTGTATAAACATGTCTCATCCCACTATCTTCAGGTACTAAGTAATCTTCCCTAACCCACAGTGCTTTAGCAAGTAGCCAAGCAAATGGGAGTTAAAACCTCCAGTTCTTGTTTAGCAACAAGTGTTCAGCCAAGGATAGGAAACATACCAAACAGCAATTTATCAGCTACTCCTTATTAATATTGGCCTCCAAACAACTCTGCTTTCCCTCTAACTTCATTTTAATGTTTTTACAAAACAGATGTTACTAGCCTGATTCAGGGCCTAGTGGAACCAATGCAGCCATGCAGCATGCATGTACAAAATCATGAAGTCCCAGGTTGACTGACCAATACTTCTTATTGCCACTTCCATTTGTATTGTGAAAGTAGGGTATGTGCCTTTTTCAAGCATTCTTAACCAGTATTGATTGTTTAACTGGAAAACAACAATAAGGAGTTAGTATCCGTCTTCAGGCAGGTTTATTAGAAAAAAGAAAAACATTGTCTGGTCAGATTTTTAACACAGATGAAATGTAACCGTTGTAACAAACCCATTCAAATAATCATTAAAAGGAGAATTTTTAATACTTAATAAAATAGACCTATATGTGAAGAAAAAAAAGAAAATATGACTGATGAAAAACCTGAGGAAATAGCCCCTAGAACATAGTCTCATTCTGTTTAGACTTTTTCCCTATTTTTCTGATCCTTAACTGTTGATCATTTTGTATGAAAATGATCTTTTGTTTTGTTTTGTTTAAAGAAAGCATGTTTACATATGCCTTTTATTGCCGGATTTCTACCTGGCTTGTTAGAGCCCAATGGAGAAAGAAACATTGAAAATCATCTTGATTAAACAGCTTGTCACAACCGAAAGCCTTGCTGAAGGTGTAAGATGAAGGAAGATAGCAAAGGATGGAATGTAATTATGCTTGCCTTCCCTCATCTTTGGCTAGTGGTTTCCTAGAGTACTATTATATAAATTACTCCAATGATGCTGTGGAAAATGAGTTGGACAAGACTTTTTAAATATAACTAATTTGTCTCTCTCTCCCTTCTCTCATCCATCTGTCTCTGTTTCTCTTGCTTTCTCTCTTTCCTCTCACACTCTCTCTCATTCTTTTCTTTCTTCACAGTGACTGTTTTGAGTCCAGCAGAAAAAGGTAAGAGGATGTTGTAAATTGTATCGATCAGGACTGTGTACTTTTTTCCATCTAAAAGTAAATTACATAAAAGCCTATAGACTGAGCAATTTTCCCAGGAATACACTTAGGTGAGGAGAAAGTTTAGAATGATGGTTTTCAGGAAGCTTGCCCAGCAGAACATTTTCAATTACCCCTTTGGCTGTAGGGCAAGAATGGAAAATTATCAGGATTTATGGTAGAGAAGGACACAGATAAGACTCTGACACAGTGACTCTAGGCTGTCTCTTTCTTCATCACTGTTGTCCTAGGTGTGTTGCCTTTCTGCTCAATCCATTTCCTCTTTAAGGCATGGAGTAAAGGCCCCAGAAGGGACTTTATAGTCTAACTCCTTCATCATCACAGTTCCAGTAAATTTATTGTACTTCTCTCTACTCCTCACCACCATCTCGGCTTGACCAGCAAAGTATACTACCTTTCTAAAGAGATTGTGGCATTTTCCATTTAAAAAAGTGTAAGCTAATCATTAGCCTAATAAACCTTTAGCTTTACATTATTTTATCAGTAATAACCATGAGTGTTTATGTAGCCACTTTATATAGCCACTTTTAATTCTAACTTCAGGGGAATTAATTGTTATAATTTGTTAACCTACCTAGCATTCATATTATACTATTTTCTTCCAACTCTGAAAATGTATGAAATTAACATAAATTAAGCCAACATCATATTAATAAGATAGAGGAATTATTGGTGGCATCAGCAAAATGTAATACATTCTGAGGGTATCACGTTGTGATTGGTAGAATCCCTTACACTTGCTCAGTCAGCAGAGAAGTAGCTTACAAATCCCTACCCACCATACAGGCAATAGAGATTCTCTGTTTTTGTTTTTGTTTTTTCAGTCTTCTGTGAATATTCCTGACAAGTGGAATGCATTGGGCTGTATTTAATCCAAATTATACATGCAGAATAGTAATATCTCAACTATCCATTTTAAACCAGGAAAGAAGCCAAAGATTATTCCCCAAGGGATATTGGCCTGTGTACTTTCTTATCCCCAAAATCAACAAATCAGTGAAACTTGGGTCAGCATTATCAACAAAAGGACTAGAAATAAACTTTTTTTCCCTTTAATTTTTATTTTTTTAGAGACAGGGTCTCACTATATCACCCAGGCTGGAGTGCTGTGGTGCCGTTATGGCTCACTGCAGCCTCAAATTTCTGGGCTCAAATGATTTTCCCACCTCTGCCTCCCAAGTAAGTGGAACTAGTCACATGCCACCATACCTAGATAATTTTTTTGTAGTGATAGGGTCTTACTTTTCTGCCCAGGCCAATCTTCCCACCTCAGCCTCCCAAAGGGCTGGGATTACATGTGTGAACCACCACGCTTGGCCCACTTTTTCTCTTTTTTAACAAAACCATGGTTCATCTGCCCACAAAACCTGTGTAATTTTTATCACCGTGTCTCAGAAAACAAATCACTAAGATTTAACAGGAAGTGAGTGGAAGAAACAGGTTTATTAAGTACTTAGAGAATGTCAGATACTTTCACACATTTAACTCAATTACCACAACAACTTTGACAAGCAAGTGTTTTAATCATACACACACACATACATACATGTGATCATATATGTACACATATGATTATCAGCAAGGTTAACAAGCTTCTTGAAGACCCATAGTTATTAAGGGCAAATCTAGAGTTCAAAACCTAGTCGTCTTGGTTCCAAATCCATTGTATTTTGCACAACACCTCAGTGCCCAAAACAGAACAAAAAGTAGAGACCTTGTCAGCATGGAACAAACAGAATCTGAAAGGGACTATCATTAAAGTTTATAAACATAAGAAGTTTATGTATTTTGTTAGATTGATGTCATTCACCAGATTCCAATACACGGGAACTTGAAAGCTCTTTGAAACTTAATACTGCTATTTAAGACAACTAATATGAAGCCTTGCTTTGCACAGTGCCTGGCAAATTTATGAGACTCATTATTCCCAGATAATTGATAATCTAACCAGCTTCATAGAAGGTTTATGTAAATTGGTGAGTAGTAGATGCCTAATGGATAATTAGAAGAAATTAGGATGCCTGGAAGACAACCCTAATTTTTGAAGTGGATATCAATGAGGAAAACTAAGCCCATTCTAAAGATAATATTTTGTATTAGCACCAGGATTTGATCCCAGCATTAGAGATACTCCCAGCCGGTAGCCAACTAAACACTGGACACAACTCGAGAAAATCTTGAATTCTAGAGGTTAGCTAAATCATGGAAACAACTCTTTTTAAAAAATATTTTCAACTTTTCTTGTAGATTCAGGGGGTACATGTGCAGATTTGTTAGCTGGATATATTGCATGATAGTGAGGTTTGGGGTATAATTGATCCCATCACCCAAGTAGTAAGCATAGTACCCAATAGGCAGTTTTTCAACCCTTGCTCCCCAACCCCCGACAGCAGTCTCCAGTGTCGATCAGAAAACAACCCTTGAACAATTCTTGTACTGACATGAGAATGAGATCCTTGGGCACACCTTATGGGTCTCTTCCCCATTATCTTCATTCCCTTAAATAACTGAAAAACAAGGTCTAGCTTTTTGTTAGAGTTGGTAAAACAAAGAAAGTAAAGTGAAAAAGTGAACTCAAATATTAGAATTAACACCTCATTGCTAAGTATTATGCTCAAAGAGAGATATGACTGTCTAGCTGACAAATTTCCCCTTGGTCTGCATCTTAATAACCCTTCTGGGTGGCTTTGATGCAAACTGAAATTTGAGAATCACTGCACTAAGGAATAGCACTCTGGACTGGGACTGAAGAAACTTGGATTCTGGTTCCATTGCTTCCATAACTTTACTGGGTAATTCTGATCAAATCACTTGCCCCTCTGGGCCTCAGTTACTTCTCTGTAAAATGAGATTGTTGAACCAAATAATCTCTTTGGTCTCACCGTACTCTAAAATATTGGTACAGTTCCTATTTTTACCGGTCTATAGAATGACCTCGACTTAGTCATTTAACCTCAAAATCCTTCATTTTCTACCCATTTATTTAAAAGTACCCATAATTTCTATGAAACCTTGTAATATAGGAATGGGAGCCAGCTGTTTCCAGTTCCATGATTGAACTAATCAGTGTGTAGTAGTACCTGGAACATGTTAAAGTCCCACACTTCCCATCTCAATCATTGGAATTACAAATATAGTTAATGTCCTTAAGATACTGCCAAATGTTAGCGTTTAGTTCTCAGTCACTCAGGTGATCCAAATTGGTTAATTGCATATCCCTTGAAGCATATGATGAAAGGGTAAACATGAAATTGTTTTCTCCTGATCTCTTTAAAAATCAAAGATTTCATACTCCAATTCCATACTGAAGGAACATGGATTAACATAACTTAGTCATATAATTTTCCCCATACAAACCTCAGAAAATCAAAGAAAACAAAACAACAGCAAAGGACAACACATTTAAAAAATCATTTAAAGGCATTGCCTAAGAGAAAAAAATTATGATAACACTTCACAAAGGCTAGACTAGAGACAATCCCAGGGGGTAGCCAGCTAAACATTGGACACAACTCTTGAAAAAATCTTGCATTCTAGAGGGTAGTGGAAGAGTCTCTCTCACTTACTGATGATGAGAATATAAATTAAATACAAATATTCTTAATGGCAACTTGGCAGTATCTATGAAAAGACATCCCTTTTGACTTTGCACTTCAGAGAATTGATCCTATAGATATTGTTTGTGCATGTGCTGATGACATATAAAAATTATTCGTTGAAGCATTATTTGTATTACTAAGAGAATGGGAAAAAACTTTCCTCAGAGACAGCCTGGTTAAATAAATCATGGTAACTTATAGTAAGTGAAAAAGAAAGAAGTAATGTACAAAACCGTGTGAATAGAATATTGCTTTTTTATTTTAAGACGGAGTCTTGCTCTTTCGCCAGGTTGGAGTGCAGTGGCCCAATCTCGGCTTACTGCAACCTCCGCCTCCTGGGTTCAAGTGATTTTTCCACCTCAGCCTCCCGAGTAGCTGGGACCACAGGTGCGTGCCACCATGCCCTGCTAATTTTTTTGTATTTTTAGTAGAGACGGGGTTTCACCGTGTTGGCCAGGATGGTCTCAGTCTCCTGCCCTTGTGATCTGCCTACCTCGACCTCCCAAAGTCCTGGGATTATAGGCGTGAGCCACTGTGCCCAGACTAATTTTTGTATTTTTGAGTAGAGACAGGGTTTCGGCATGTTGGCCAAGCTGGTCTCGAACTCCTGGGCTCAAGTTGATCCACCTGCACTGGCCTCCCAAAGTGCTGGGATTATAGGCATGTGACTTGGCCCGTGACTTTGTTTTTTCTGTGTCACAACAAGATGTTAAAGTGGCCTTGTCTGATACGGATGCCCTGTGAGATTGTTTATGTTCAATAGGAGCTGTGACTCCTGGCTCAATTCTGGCTTCTCAGTGTAGACAGTCACCCCGGTACCATCCAACTGGACATTTACCCTCCAACACCTGGGAGACACTGAGAGACACTGGCTGAGGGCTACTCTCGAGACCGTTCATTCATTCCCCCTCACTCTGGCCTATCCTGCATGAGCAGAGGGGTTTTAGACCTGTTTGAAAATGATTCCAGCTTTATTATTATTTAGGTATGGTGAGACCAACAGATCAGTGGACAACTACCATTGAGAAGATAGCTTGATATCACAGCTCCCCAGGGCAAGAGGCTTCCACCCTGGCAGGGCCACACAGGGAAGCACCAGGGTTGGTCAGGAGGCAGGGGGAATGGGGAAACTGGGGCCAGCGGCTTTACTGGAGTTTTGGAGAAAGGCGTGGGCAAGGCAGGCTAAGCAGGCTGAGGACTGGCTGGTGTGAATCGTTTCAGTGGGCTCTGGGGCACAGAGGCTCTCGCTGATTGTCTGGTACCTGCCCCGGGGTGAAGAGTACAGGGGGTTGGCAGCCCAGAGTGTGAGTCCTAGAGAGGAGGTGTAGGATGTGGGTTGGTTGATTTGCACCTGAAAGGCATGATCACACTTAGCGCCCTCTAGCCACCGTCTGTCTATTTGTGTGCCTGTGTTTTATCACAAAACAATGGGAAAAAAGAAAAGTCCACCAGACTCGGTGGCTCACGCCTGTAATCCCACCACTTTGGGAGGCCGAGGAGGGCAGATCACAAGGTTGGGAGATTGAGACCAGCCTGGCCAACATAGTGAAACCCCATCTCTACTAAAATACAAAAAGTTAGCCGGGTGTCATGGCACATGCCTGTGATCCCAGCTACTCAGGAGGCTGAGGCAGGAGAATCGTTTGAACTGGGAGGCAGCGACTGCAGTGAGCCGAGATTGCACCACTGCACTCCAGCCTGGCAACAGAGCAAGACTCCGTCTCAAAAAAAACAAAAGAAAAAAAAGTCATGGGATCATGCATACATTTCAGGTCTCAACCTGATCTTGGTGTTCTAATGTGGAGCAGGCTCCTGGAGCTCAGATGCACAGCAGATACTCAAGAAGTGGTCAGGAACGACCTGGCCTGGTGCTCGTGTCCAAAGCACAGGACTTTGCCCCTCTGATGGCCTTTCAATTTGTTGACACTCCCATTGAAAGTGAGGTCTTTTTTTCTTGAAATCCTTGAATCCGAGCTCTATGCTTCATGAAAATCATAGAGCAGAAGTGTTGTTTCTGGGCTGAGGCCTTGAGAAACCAGCAGCTTCCACTTTCCGGCCTCTGGAATGATTGCACCTGGAAAGCTAGCCAACATGCTGTGAGAAGGCTCAAGCCGCCCTGGGGAGAACAGTCAACAGCCTGCACCCACGTGTCAGCCTGTGATGAGCCGGCTGGGAATGGACCTGCTGCTCCAGCTGAACCTCCCCACGGGGCAGAGACCAGATGCTGGGCCCTGGCTAAATTGCAGGTTCATGAGCACAGGAAAGGATTATTGCCATTCTCACAAGTATCTGTGGTTATCCAGTGACAGGTACAGAGATACTGGAACCCTTTCCCATCCAAGTGCCTCTGTCTGGCCACAGTGATGAGGGTGATCCATCCTGAGATGAGATGTTGGGATCCTGAGAGAGAGCCTTGCCCCGCCTCTAGGACTGCGAGGGGCAAGGTGTTTGCTCAGAACCCTGAAGCTGCAGCATCGGTGGTAAGGTGGAATGAAGCCAACAGACAGAGGAAAGCATGCTGAGCGACAGAGAGATGGACGGAGCCCTGCAGACACCTTTCCCCATCACCCACAACGTGGCTCCTTATTCATCCAGTGGGTTTAAGTTTAAGGGTCTTTGTCCCTTGCAACTGACTAAGGCAGCCACTTAGCAAATATGTGACTCACAGGCCTAAGCCTCAGTTTCCCATCTGTAAAATGGGGATGGTGAAGCCCTCATCAGTGGTAGCTGGGTGATTATGAGAAAACTGGAGCTGTGGCCGGGCACGGTGGCTCACACCTGTAACCCCAGCACTTTGGGAGGTCGAGGTGGGTGGATCATGAGGTCAGGAGATCAAGACCATCCTGACTAACAATGTGAAACCCTGTCTCTACTAAAAATACAAAACTTAGCTGGGTGTGGTGGTACATGCCTATAGTCCCAGCTGCTAGGGAGGCTGAGGCAGAAGAATCACTTGAACCTGGGAGGTGGAGGTTGCAGCGAACCAAGATCGTGCCACTGCAGCCTGGGCGACTGCAGCAAGACTCCACCTCAGTAAAAAAAAAAAAAAACAAAAAACTGGAGCTGCCAGTGCAGGCAGAGGGAGGCAAGTGTAGACAGGGAGCCACCAGCAGCCCTTCCCGCGCTCCACTTTCCTCCAGAGATGGCAGCAAAGCTCCATCTATCAAGGACAGGAGTCCTAGCATGCCCAGTTTGTGTGGGGAGTGGGAGGAAACTGAGGCACAGAAAGCCCAAGTAACATGCCCAGGTCCCACAGGCTGACCCCAGACAGTCTCCAAAGCCTCATTTGCAGGGAGACTCCCCCTCACTGCAGGCCTCAGTCTTCCCATCTCTAAAACAGGAGGCTTCCAAGCAGCTTCCCAAGGCTGAATCTCTCTGATGTCTCTGTACGGATGAGCCTCAGCCAGCCTTACAGGCCACTGAGAGGCCCCCCAGGGGTCATATCCAAATGTAACCCCTGCCCCTTGGTGGGGGGCAGCCAGGAATGCCTCCTTCAAAGGTATAAGCCAGGTGCTAGGCCAGGGAACCTGAACGGCTGGAGCAGAGACTCAGCTTCAGCGGCACGGCTGCCAGATACGCTGCACCCATCCCAGGCCGTCAGGACCCTCCTGGTCAGCCCGTTTTAAGGGGAGGCGAGGAAAGACACTGGACCCCAGGGAGGAGTGTGGGCTTACCTGAGGCCACCAGAGGGCTGGTGAAGAGGCAGGACTGAAACACGCTGAGACCGGGGACTGGTGAGGGCTGAGGAGCCACTGGTCTGTCGGGGGCTGGGAGGAAGCTGGCAAGAAGCCTGTGGGGAAGGAGGCAAGCCTCCCACGCTTCTCCAGTGACCAGGCACTTGGGGGCCCTCGCTGCTCGCTGCACAGGTGCCGGGCATCAAAGAAGCTTAACTGGCCCTTGAGCGTTAAGCCTTGGGCTGCCCTTGACCCACCTGTGCACCCCCTGACCTGCCGGCTTATCTGGGAACAGCTCCAGGCCTGAAATCCTATGCTTGGTTGTAACTCCTTAGAGCATGGTAATGTGGTGTAATCCTAGCAGCTGAGGACCCAGGTCAGTCCACATCTTTCCCAACAAGTGAACATCAGAATGGTCATGGGAAATTTTGCAACAGTTTACATTTACAAAGCATTTAAAATCCTTGTTTCTTATAAAAGTATAGATACATGCTCATTGTAGAAAATTCAGAAAGTACAAAAACAGTCGAGGAGTGGGAAAAAAGATGTCCCACTATCTGCCGGCCGAGTGGTGGCCAGGTAAAGGCCTTGGTGTGCAGGATGAGGATGGGGGGCAGCCCCCACCCAGACCCAGTCCCTCCTAGGCCCAACTGTGTCCCAGCTTCTAAACTGGCCTGGCACGCAGTGGGTGCTTGGTTCCATGAGCCTGTCATTCCTTCTATCCTCTAGGCACCTTGATTGGTGTCTCTGAGTCATCATTTCTGAACCTGACGGCGGCGGCTCAATGTCATGTCACCTGGGCCGACTCATCTGCTTGTGCAGGATGCAGCCAGGTAGGACGGTCTGATGGTCAGAGTTCAGGCCCCAGCAGGGGAGTACCCCTGGGGAGGGGTCTTTGTTGCTCTGCACAGTGGGGACAGGGTTCTTGCCTTGCTTTAGGAGGATGAGTGGTGTGCGTTGAGGGCCCCAGATGGCCCAGCAGAAAACATTTTTGGGAAAACTATTTTCTCCCCAAACATCTGGCCTGTTAAAGCTGCAAGCTCAGGTTACTTTTTTGAAATTCCTTTTAGATTTTAAAAGGTAATACAGTTTTAAAAAGAGAGGACACCCATGAAGCCACCAACACTTTCCTGACTCTTATCATTTTGCAATGGAACTTTCTGGACTTGGTCCATTGTGAGAGGTTTTCAGAACAAAAATCTCACTTTTCTATTGAGTAAAAACTAAAATCAAGAATAAAGCAACAAAGGCTGGGCGCAGTGGCTCAAACCCATAATCCCAGCACTTTGGGAAGCCGAGGAGGGTGGCTCACCTGATCAGAGACCAGCCTGACTGACATAGTGAAACCCTGTCTCTACTAAAATACAAAAATTAACTAGGCACGGTGGTGCATGCCTGTAATCCCAGCTACTCAGGAGGCTGAGGCAGGAGAATTCCATGAAACCAGGCCGTGGAGGTTGCAGTGAGCTGAGATCATGCCACTGCACTCCAGCTTGGGTGACAGAGGGAGACTTTGTCTAAAAAAAAAAGAATAAAGTAAAACAAAAACATTTTAGATTTCCACAATTATTATCCAGTTTTAGAGAAACTCGCCAAGCCAAGAATTCTGCTACTATCACCAGACTTATGCATTGGTCACCTCCCAGGTCACCATGGCCTATGGGTGCTGGGTCAGGCAGATCGGGGGTTGAGGAAGGCTTCCTGGGGGAGGCAACACCTCAGCTAAGCTCTGAGGGAAGAGGAAACCCCCAAGCCAGACCCTCACCTTCCCCTGGAGACCTCTGGCAGCGCACGAGACCCCCCTGTTACAGAGTGTTAACACTGAGCCCCAAGGCTGGCAGGCCTCCCCCGCTTCCCAGGTTCTTTCCCTGCCAGTTCAACCATCTACCAAGCGTCCACTGAGTGCACTGTGTGCTCCCAGTTGCAAATGGAGCAGGGAAGAGGCTGCAGCTTTGGCCAATTCCTCAGGCTGTACCTGACTCTGCTTCCTTCTCCTGGCCTGCCTCGCTAGCAGCCCATCTGTTCCTCCTAGCGCCCCCTGCCTCCTTTAGGTCAGGGCAGCCATATGGTTTTTGTTTTGTCTTGTTTTGTTTGAGACAGAGCCTCCTTCTGTTACCCAGGCTAGAGTGCAGTGGCGCAATCTCAGCTCACTGCAACTTCTGCCTCCTAGGTTCAAGCAATTCTCATGCCTCGGCCTCCCGAGTAGCTGGGATTACAGGCATGTCTGACCTCAAGTGATCCTCTTGCCTCGGTCTCCCAAAGTGCTGGGATTACAGGCATGAGCCACCACACCCGGCCACATGTCCTCTTCATTTCACAGACATGACACAGGCTAAACAGGCCTTGAGGATAGGTGGCACAGAATGGCTCTGCCAGGGAGAGCCATCAGGGAGGGCTCCTTGGAGGAGGAGGCTGAGGAAGTTTGCCTTCCTCACCCAGGCAGGCAAAGCCCAGGCACTGCTCCCAGTTTGGGCCTAGACTTGGAGAGTCTGGAAAACTTGGTAACTGGGAGAGCTGGGTGGGCGCGCCAAGCTCAAATGCTGACGGGCCCTTGGCAGTCCAGCTCAGAGGCCACTGCTCCGTCCTGAGCACATCACGATCTCTCACTTGCCTTGGGAGGGTGGCAGGACCACGTCCGCCCCTCAGACGAGAACACTAAGACTCAGTGCAAGGGTGCCCACCCCTGCCCCAGGGATCAGGGAAGCCTGTCAGAGAGCCATGGTTCCCACCATGGAAGGGGGCACCCCAGGCAGTTGTCCCTGGTGGGCCAGTGCCATTCCTTCCACATGCCTCAGTTTCCCCCATGCACGTGGCTAGAATTGCTGGGCTTTTCAGGAGCAAACCATTCCAAGGGCCTGGGAAAAGGTGGACAAGATGGTTCCGATCAGGGTTCAAACAGGTGACAGGCCCACCTCCAGAATCAGACTCAGGTCCCTCCCATAGCTCCTGAAGATGGCCTTTTGGTAGCAAGTGGGTGTTCTGAGCCACAGCAAGGCATACAGTTCCCTGTGGGAACAACACGACCAAGGTCCTTGGGCCACCTCCAGGTCCCCTAACAGTACAAATGGAGGCCCAGTGCCACAAGCCTGAATGTCCACAACCCAACCAAGTGACAGACTGCTCAGAAAAACACACTCTGTCCTCCTTGATCCCCACCTGTCGGGGCTGAACTGTGTCCCCCAAAATCTATATGTTTAAGTCCTAACCCTCAGTACCTCCAAATATGACCTTATTTGGAGACAAGGTCTTTATAGGTCTTTACAGACTCTTTATAGGGTCTTAAGATGAGGACATTAGAGTGGGCGCTAATCTAATATGACGGATGTCCTTATAAGACAGATTTGAACACAGAGAGACACAGGGAGAGCATCGTGTGTAGACAGGAGTTAAGCTGCCACCAGCCAAGGAACTGCCAGAAGCTTGAAGACAAAAGGAAGGCTGTTCTCCCAGAGTTTTTGGAGGGACTGCAGCCCTGCCAACACCCTGATCTCAGACTTCTGGCCTCCTGAACCGTAAGACAATAAATTTCTGTTGTTCGCAGGCACGCAGTCTGTGGTACTATGATACACAGCTCTAGGAAACACACTTCCTAAATGGCCATGTGTTTTGCATTTGGGGACTCCTGAAGGCCTGGGTCACAGTGAGGTGGCTTAGGGAGCTGCAGGCAGCCTGCTGTTTTCCATCCCCACCCAGCTATTGGAGGGCTGCCTCAGACCTCCCTCCCAGCCCTGTCCATGCACCTACAGGCAGTGGCCCTCTGCCCAGTGGTACATGGTGGGCAAACCCAGAGTGGGGGCCACACAGGCCTGAGAGGTGGGTTAGAGGCCACTTGGCAAGGAATTCTGGGGTCCCAGAGGGTGGTCTGGAGTGGACACTGCTGATGGTCCTGCCCATCCTGACATGGCAGAAGGAACACACATGCTTGATTTTGAATAAAGGAGACTGAAGAAAGCCATTGTGTGTGACCCACAAGTCCAAGTGGGAACAAGATATCAGGAGTGAAGCCAACCCTGATGGGGAAAGGGGGAGGGCCCCTCACGTCTCACACTGAACCTTGGCTTTGGAGGGCTCAGAAAGGAGAGGTGGGGAGGGGCTGGCCTGCTGGAAGCCCACTTCATGGTTCGCCTGAACATCCACACTCTCCAGGGTTACTTGCCAGGCCCTCTGGAGCCAGCCCAGCAGTCTGGGTCACCTTCTGCACTTCTGGAGGTGCACTTCAGCCAGATGCCCTGGGCTTCTGCTGTCAGACATGGCCAAGCCAGGGCCTTTGGACCTGCTATTCCCTCTGCCAGGAATGCCTTTGCCGGCTCCACAGGGATGGGCACAGCTCAGGAGGCCTCCCCCAGGCAGCCTAAGATTCAGGGTGTCTGAGGCCTGACTATACCCTGCCCTTTGGTGGCTGCCCGGGCAGGGGGCTAAGCCTGGGTTGGGTGGGGTCAGAGGGAGAGAAAGAGCTGGAGCTAGGTAGGAAGGGGAAGCCAAAAGGGAGGCCACCACGTGTGTGTGGGCCCTGCAGCCAGACCCCAGGGCTTTGAATCCTGTTTCCCCCACCGGGGGCCCCTCAGTGAGAACGGAAGACAACAAGGGCACCCACCTCACAGTTCCTCAGAAGGTTTGGCCCAGCGAGAGACAGCGAAAGAAGGATGGGTCCACATAGGACACTGGGGGTGAGTGGGCCGTGGGAGGGGCGGGCCGGGGAGGGGTTTTGCTCTTTGCCCTTTGGTACCTGCTGAATCGGGCACCTGAGAAGGCAAAATCCTGCTCAAAAAATAAAAACACAGAAGCACATGGACAAACCACATTAGGAGTGAAGGTGAGAACAGGGCAGGAGGAAGGAAGGGTGTTGGGCAGAGGTAGCCGCGCGTGCAACGCCCCGGAGGAGTGACACTTTCTGCTCGGACAGCTACGCCGCTGGGTGTTTGAGCTCCCCTGGGTCCCCCACCACCGTCAGGACCTCGGCCCCCGTCCAAAGTGTGGGAGTGGCCTGTAAGTTGCATGGTACCGCCCCTGAGAGGGCGTGAGGGCGGGGCCTGGTGCGCCCCGCCCCTCCCCCGGCCCAGGCCCCGCCCCCGCAAGCGGGGCTGACTGCCCCCGGAGGCCTGGCCAAGCGCCGCGGAGCGCCCAGGATGCGCGGGGCGGCCGCCACCCTCCGTGGCAAGGCGAGACCCCGGGGGCGGGCCGGGGTCACCACGTCTGCCCCAGGGAACCGCACAGGTGAGGGCTGAGGCCACGTGGCCGCGTGCGGGGCTCTGCGCCCATTTCACAGATGGGAAAGCCGAGGGGAGGGGGTTGCGGGGCCGCACAGCCGTGGGTGGGGAGTCACAGCCACTATCCGCCCTGAGGATGAACCTCCCCGACCTTCCGCCCGCCCAGCGAACGCCCTAGTGGAGCCGAAGCCTGGTAGCTAGCGGTTCCAAACCAGGCGGCTGCACTAAGCAGCCCGCGCGCCCCTTCCCGAGTGGCCGCCGCACCTTGGTCCCTGTGTTTGGTCCCGGGCGCCTGCGGATACTGCAGACCGCCACGACTCTCCACGCCGCGGGCTCCGGGCCCCTCCGCGCCCCTCCGAGGGAAGTCGAAACCGGCCTCACCTGGCGGGCAGGATGGCGGGCGGCGCGGGGCGGAAGGGGCGAGCCGGGCGCCCTCCCTGCGCCTGCGGGAGGTGTCATCTTCACGGTTCCTTGGTGACCACCGGAGCTCCACTTTTCAGATGGAGAAACTGAGCCTGTGAGAGGGGAGTGGCTGTCCGAGGTCACCCTGTAGCCAGGCTTAGGGATCGGGGGGCTGTCTCCGAGGCTCAGAGGCCTCCGGAAGGAAGAGAGGCTGCTTTTTATTTTACTTTTAAGTGTTTGATTTCAAGAATGTGCTTGAAGAGCTTTCACCTCCTGTGCCCAAGGCTCCAGGGTTCGAATGCTGGCCTTGCCCCGCGAATGATTCTAAAGTGTAACCCTTTTAGAAACGGAACCAAACCGGAATTCTGGGTCTCAGATGTCCCAAAAGCTCACTTCCCGTGGCCACTGCCTCTGAGGGTTAGGCCTGAGGGTCGTGGTTGTCTCAGGCATTGCCGAGCTTAGGTTCTGCACAGGAGGAAGCTGAGGCCCAGAGTAGGGTGGGCTGGCCCCAGTCACACTGTCAGCCTGCAGCCCCAGGGAACTGGCAGGAGGGTGGCAGGAGGCTGGCTTCCTCTCACAGATGGGGAAACTGTGGCCCAGGGAGTTAATTCACCAAGCAGAGGTGTGCAGCTCAGCAAGTGAGCGCTGAGACTTGTTCCTGGTGCTGGTGGGTTTGGTTTATTTAGTTTGACACTCTGGCAGCCTAATGTCCAGAGTTCCCTCCCTAATTTGGTGTTGCGGTGATGAGCACTTTGCTCCTGTGTTTGAGGAAGGCGTGCCCAGGGCCTGGTGCTGCCTGAGGAGCCGCTTCTATTGGCACAGCAGCCTGGGGGAGTGGGTAGCCAGTGCCCTTTGGATAGCCTTGACTTGCCCAAGGTCAGCCCAAGGCCAGGGAGTATCTGGAGGCTCTGGTGTATCTGCAGACAAAAGGCTGTTTGCCTCAGAATTTGTGGTGGGAATGGAGCTTAGTCCAGCACCCTGTGCTCTTGTTCACCCCGCCTGGCCCTGGCTCTGCCTCTGACCACCTGCAGCTCAGTCTCCTCTCAGACGTGAGCACTTCCCAGGCACTGGCCCCTTGTTGGAGTTTTGGGTTAGAATCCCCTCTGTGACCTGGGGTGAGTCACTGCACCTCTGTGCCTCAGTTTCCCCACTGTATACCTGCCCCCAAGTTTGTGGACAGGCCCAGTGGTGCCTTGGGAGCTGCTTCAGGAGTAATGCCATCATCTGGACTCCATCACTCCCCTGCCATGGAACCTTAATCTCTTGCTCTGTGAAATGTGCTATGAAGTGAGAGGCTGAGGGGCTGGTACCGTTTGGAGAGGATTTGACACTAAAATAGCAATGGCCAGGAGCGCTGGCTCACACCTCTAATCCCAACACTTTGGGAGGCTGAGGTGGGCGGATTACTTGAGCCCAGGAACTCGAAACCAACCAGGGTAACATAGCGAAACCCCATATCTACAAAAAATGCAAATAAGTTAGCCAAGCATGGTGGCATGTACCTTCAATCCCAGCTATTCCGGAGTCTGAAAGGTGGAAAAATTGATTTAGCCCAGAGTTCGAGGCTACAGTGAGCTGTGATCATCCCACTGCACTCCATCCTGGGCAACAGAGCGAGACTCTGTCTCAAAACAAAACAAAAACCAAAAATGTAATATGGGGGTGTGTGTTTTTCCCGACATCTTTAAAATGCGCCACTACCACTGGTTATCCTAGAGTAGTTATGAAGAGCACAGTAGTGCGGACAGACTCATCTTCCTGAGAGGCAGGGGTCTTCCTTCATCTCCTGTAAGCGCCCGGGGAGAAGAGTAGGGCACGGGGGAGAGAGCGGGAGTTTATCATGTTTATTGCATGGCTGGCCCCTGGCCCTGCTCCCAGGGCAGTTCCAGCACTCCCTGATCTGGGAGATTGTCCAGGAACGCAGGGTTCCAGTGGCTGGAGGTAACCCCCCTGGCATCCCTGGAAATGCCTGGAGAGGGGGCAGCAGGAGGCATGCCCAGCAGGTGCCATCTTGTCTTCACCCCTGAACTCCTGCCCCAGGACTGGGCTGTGTCCATTTTATAGAGGAGAAACTGAGACCCCATGAGCGCCTGTATAAATCAAAGCAAGGCAGACACGCCCCATGATGCCTGGCTATGGTCTTCTGCTGCCCATTGGCATTGACAGAGCTGCTGGTAAGAGGCACAGGTTCCCAGACCCTCGGTTTTCCACCAGGGATGTGGGGGTACACATTCCTCATTTAGAATTAGCCCAGTTCTGTTCTGGAGGAGAGTGTGCTTTCCACACCCTGAGGCCCCCCTGCTGCTCAGCCTGGAGATGCAAGGCCACAGTGGCTCTGAAGCCTGTGCCCACCCTCCCTGTGGAGATGGGCTCAGAGAGGGCAGGTGACTTACCTGAAGACACACAGCCAGGGCTGTGGGCCACCCACATGTAGTGTTGGGGCCAGGCCCTGTCCCCACTGCCAGGGTCTTGGGGGTCCTGTTCTCAAAGCACCTCTGTGTGCACGAGTCACCCTGTTTAAACTCTGAGAAATTCCTCCTGAGGGTTCCTGTTTCACGTTTGGGGGAACTGAGACCCAGATTGAGGTCACACAAGGACTCACTGGCAGGTGGGAATCGAGTCCAGGTGAGACTGGGTCCATCAGCATGCCTCTGTCACTCGGGTACCCTCTCTCCCACGACCTCGGCCAGCATAAAAGGGAACATAGTTACCTGGTCCCACAGCAAGTGAGGTCAGGGTATAGGGGCTGTGTGGCGAATGCCAGGAGGGAGGACAGAAGGGCCGGCCTGGGGTCCAAGGTTTCAGATAAAAGATTAATAAGCACCATTATTCTCAGACGCCCGGCTGGCCTCATGAGCTGGGAGGATGAGGACCTACCTTGGTTAGGCCTGCACCCTCCGATAAGGCCAGGGAGGGAGGAAGGAAGTGCAGCTGCAGCAGCAGGTGCGGCACGTGGGCTGAGGGCCACTGGGGCATCCCATAGGTGTGGCCCTGAGGTACCCGTTGGTCCTCACCACCTGCTCCTAAGCCGTGGGAGGGCCAGGCAGGACCTCGTGTTTTTATTTTGTATCTTGTTTGCATCAAATCCGTTTTCTGTTGTTTTTTCCTCTCCTTTAAGATTTACATGCATGTAGTGAAAAGAGGTCTGAAGGGTACCAGGTAAGAAATGTCCCAGCGCTGGGCCAGCAGACCAAAGGCAACCAAAATCAAGGGCCGGGGTATAGCAGGCAGGTAGGGTGGGGCTGGAGGGCAGGGCGGGTCCGGGGAGGTAAGGCCTCTGCCTCCAGCTCCAGGGAACGGGCTCCTCAAGGACAGCTGAGTGAGGGGTCCCCTGCAGGGTCCAGCGCAGTAGGGCCATCTGCAGGCAGCTGGGAGTTTATGAGTGTTTGAAGCAGGGGAGGGGACAGGTGGGATCTGCCTCTCAGGCACTAGGCATGGGGAGCAGCTCAGGAGGTCAGTGAGGGGTGGCCCTGGGTCCCCTGGGAGTCTGGGCGTCTCTGTGTGAGCAGGATTTGGCTCTGTGGTGGTTAGAGGCAAGGGTGATCTATCAGCTCCATGCCCATGCCTTGGCGATTTCTTGGAATGTCCCTGGGAGGTGGGTGGGTGCAGATAGAGACTTCATAGACCATAGCTCCTGGCACTGTGCTTCCTGCACTCTCCTAGCTGCCAGTTCACTGTGAATCCTATGGAAAGGGCTACGCCAAGGGGACAGGAATCTAGGCTCCTACCCTTGGAACTGCCATTGTGCAACCAGGGGTCTTGGGCAGGTTTGTGGGCCTCAGTTTCCTCATCTGGAAAATGGAGCCAGCCCAGAGAAAGTGTTTCCTGGCCTCCCAGACTCAGGAAAGGAATTCAGGAGACCCCACTGGGGCCTGGAGGGTTGAAGGTCCCCTGCATGCTGCGGAAACCTTGGGGATCGGGGGCTAAGGGCTGAAGTTTCCCTGGATTCCATGGGCCTTGAGGATTGAGGCCCAGGGCCCCAGTAGGGCTCATGTCCTGGGCTACTCAGGATGTGGCTTATTACCCCAGGAGGGCAAGTCACCAGTTTTGTCGATGGAGAAGTTAAGGCTGAGACAGGTGAGAAATCCAGGTCCAGGACCTGCTGCTAGGAAGGGTCTTGTCAGGATCAGCTCCTGGGAACCTACTGGTTAGCCCTCCAGGAAGCCTACCCACTCAACTGGGGGCTAGGGGGGCATTCCTGGTTGATGGCTTCTCTTTCTGTGGCTTCTATAGCAGGAGAGGCCAGAGAAACATGACTTTGCCTCCCTGTGCCCTCTTGGCTGAGGGTTTAAAGGAGGTTGGACCTCTTGGCTGCCCCAAAGAGGCAGGTCAGGGCTGTCAGCCTTGAGCGAGGACTCACCCTACTCTCCCTCCTACCAGTTACTTTCCCCAGACGCTTTGCTTGACCTGTAAAGGAAAGCCATTCTAGCAGCGCATTTACATTAGGACCCGAACATGAAATCCTCCTGGTCAGCTGGCTAGAAATGCAGAGTCTGGGCCAGGTGCACCGGCTCACACCTGTAATCCCAACACTTTGGGAGGCCGAGGTGGGTGGATCATGAGGTCAAGAGATTGAGACCATCCTGGACAACGTGGTAAAAACCCATCTCTACTAAAAATACAAAAACAAGCCGGGTGTGGTGGTGCACACCTGTAGTCCCAGCTACTCGGGAGGCTGAGGCAGGAGAATCACTTGAACCCAGGAGGCAGAGGTTGCAGTGAGCCCAGATCGTGCAACTGCACTCTGGCCTGGCGAAAGTGTGATATTCAAACTAAAAAAAAAAAAAAAAAAAAAAAGGAAAGAAATACAGGGTCTGATGCCAGGACTGCATATAAGGCCCCCCAGCCTCACCAGGGACCATCCTTCTTTGCTCATGAACAGTTAGGGGGCTGGCATCAATTTTACCAGGCTTGTACTCCAAATCGTTTTATACCTTTGAGTTTTTAATTTGACGGCACATCCAGGCTTCTTGTAGGTGAGTGTTATGCGCTGGCTGGTCCCCTGTCTTTGGTTGTGGGTGGTGACTTCACCCTTTATCCCCCACGTTTGTGAGGCTCAGTGATGCAGGCAGGGCAGGCTCTGGGGATGTGGAGAGGAGCCGAGCTTGCCCCCTTGTTGATGCCTTTCACTGTGACATATAATCCACCACCTGCTGAAGACAAGAGCCCTCACTATAGCAGAACCTGGCGGCTGAGAACACAGGATGTGGCTTTTGACAGATGAAGTGTGAACCAAGACAGGACCTTGGTCAACCTCAGACATGGCTAGGCGAGAGCCGACTGGTCAACCTCAGACATGGCTAGGTGTGAGCTCCCTACCCAGCTCAGCACAACACATGAGCAGGCAGGGGGAGGAGCTGCCCCTTCTAAGACACACATAGAGGAAGTCAGCTGTGGAGGTGACCTTGCTGGGATGATCATAATTTCGTCCAGTCCTCTCTCCGTCTGCCTGCTGTGGTATTTGCAGATGGAGACACAGACCCAGGGGGAAGTGACCAGGGTCTCCTGGTAAGGCCGGGATGACCCCCAAACCCTGGCCCTCTGGCTCCAGAGCTGGGCCTGGCTGCTTTGGGGGCACAGGGGGCCCTGGCAGTCACATCTGTCTTGTTTGAGAGGAAGCTATGTTCCCATGGTGACACATAGTCTTGGTAGAATAAGTCCTGGGATCAGCCCCATGTCCAGATGGCTCAGCAGTGGTTAGTATCTGGGTCCTGGATGGCGAGTGGGATCGCCACCCCTTCCCTGGGACCCTGCTGGGTGGGAAGGGGAGGTGCCTAGGGGGTCGGTTACATGTCAGCAGTGGGGATGCTCAGGGTCTTCCCCCAGCATTTTTCTTTCGAACATGCAGCAGAGTTGAAATAATTTTATGCCTGCACACGCAGGCTGAGCCAGCTCAATTCCACCCTTTGGATTTCGCTGTGCCTACTTTCTCACATTTGTCTCCAACCCTTGGTCCACCCTTCCAGGCATCTCATTATTCTAATGAAGTTCTAGTTTTGTTTTTAAAGAATGAATTCACATTCATCCATTCATCCTCTCACTGGGCAGACACTGAGCCTGGCGCTGTTGTGGGTGCTGGACACACTCACCCTCACCAGCCTCCTCTCCCGCCTGCCAATGGCTACTCCCAAACCTCTGGCTGGTGGGGCCTCCTCTCTGCAAGGGCCTCAGTGGGCTGGGAAGCCACAGAGGAATGCAGAAGTCGCAGCTCTAAATTAAGGACTGGGAAGTGTTGGCCGACTGGCAGGCCTGGGGAAGGGGGCACGTGGCCGGCCCGTGGCTACCCTGCTGTGTCTGCCAGGGCTCCAAAATCCCATGGCCATCTCCTTGGCCAGAAGGACAGTGCATATCCAGATCCCAAGATTCTGAAGAAGCAAAGCGTTTCCAGGCCCTTTGGGAGTGCTGATTATGACCCTTGTCTATGAGGTCAGGCTGCCAGTCCTCCATTCATTTGTTCATGCATTCATTCACTTACTCCTTCCTGCACTGATGTCTGCGGATATGGAGCATGGTAGTCGATGAAGAGCCAAAACACTGGAGACAGAATTGAAGTCCTAGCTGTGCCACTGGGAGCTAGGTGACCCAAGGCCGGCAAGAGTCTGCCCAGGGTTATAGGAAATAGCCAGGCCAGGGGTGAGAGCTGTTCCTGGCACACAGGTATGCTCAGTGTCAACCGTCATCAGCCCAGCATCCCTGGGAGGCTCTGCCTCCTGCTGCTTTCAGCCCTGGCCGTTGAACCCTTGACCTCAGGCGATCTGACTTCCTTGGCCTCCCAAAGTGCTGGGATTACAGGTGTGAGCCACTGTGCCCGGCCACTCCAGTCAATTTTAGAATGTTTTTAATCACCCCGAAAGAAGATCCCATAACCCCTTAGCGGTCATCTCCCAGTTTTCCCTTTCCCCCAGCTTCTGACAGCCACTAATCTGCTTTCTGTCTCTGGATTTGCCTATTCTGGACATTTCATATGAGTGTCATCATGTGACATATGACCTTTTGTGTCTGACTTCTTTCACTTGACACAGTGTTTTCAAGGTTTATCCATGTTGAAGCATGGATCAGCACTTCATGCCTTTTGATGATTTAATAGTGCTCCGTGGTGTGGATAAACCACGTTTTGTGTATTCACTTACTGGTTGACAGACATTTAAGTGTTTCAGCTTTCTGGCCATTATGAATAATGCTGCTGTGAACATTCGTGTACCCATTTTTGTGTAGACAGGTATTTTCATTTCTTTTGGCTGATTACCTAGGAGTGGAATTACTGGCTCATGTGGTAATTCTGTGCTTAACTCTTTGAGAAACCACCAGACAGTTTTCCAAAGCCGCTGTACCAGTTTGTTCCCGAACCACTAGGGTCTGAGGTGCCGGTTTCTCCACATTCTTCCTAATGCTTGATATTGTCTCTTTTTTTTGAGATGGAGTCTCACTCTGTCACCCAGGCTGGAGTGCAGTGGCGTGATCTTGGCTCACTGCAACCTCCTTCTCCTAAGTTCAAGTGATTCTCCTGCCTCAGCTTCCCGAGTAGCTGGGATTACAGGAACCCACCACCATGCCTGGCTAATTTTTGTATTTTTAGTAGAGACGGGGTTTTACCATGTTGGCCAGGCTAGTCTTGAACTCCTGACCTCAGGTGATCCACCTGCCTCAGCCTCCCAAAGTGCTGGGATTATAGGGGTGAGCCACCACATCCAGCCAGGGTATTGCCTATCTTTTGACAGACTTCTTTGTGCTTTTGATTTGTATTTCCCTGGAGGTTAGTAATTTTGAGAATCTTCTTGTGCTTATTGGCTGCTAATTTATCTTTTTCAAAGAAATGTCTGTTCAGATCCTTTAGCCATTTTAAAATTTTGTTGTCTTATTATAATTGAATTGTGATAATGCTTTATATGTTTTAGACACATGCCTCTTATCAGATACATGATTTGAAAACACTTTCTCCCTTATTGCTAAGTTTTCTTTTCACTTTACCGAATACGTCCTTTAAAGCACAAACATTTTTCATTTTGATAGTGTCCTGTTTTGTTTTGTTTTTTTTTTTTTCTGTTGGTGATTGTCTTTGGTGTTATATCTGAGAAACCATTGCCTAAGGTCACAGAGATTTTCCCCTATGTTTTCTTCTATGAGTTTCATAGTCTTAGCTCTTACTCTTACATCTTTGATTCACTTTAAGTTAATTTTAGTATGTGGTATGAGCTAGGGGTCCAGCTTCAGTTGTCCCTGCATCAGTTTGTTGAAAAACTCTTCTTTTCCCGTTGAATTGTCTTGGTACCCTTGTTGAAAAGCATTTGTCTGTAAATATAATGGTTTACTTACGGACTCTCAGTTCTATTCTGTTGATCTTTATGTCTGTCATTATAATAGTACCATACTGTTTTGATTACTCTAGCTTTATAATAAGTTTTGCAATTGGCAAGTGTGAACCCTCTAACCTTGTTCTTTTTCAAGTGTTTTGGCTATTCTAGGTCTTTTGCATATCCATATGAATTTTAGGATTAGCTTGTTGATTTCTGGAAAGAAGACAGCTGGATTCTGATAGAGATTTTGTTGAATTTGTATATCAGTTTGGGGAATACAGTAGATTCAATGAATATAGTAGATACAGTGTATCTGAGGGGGGATACATTCCAGGACCGCCCCCACCCCATCAAGTGCATGCCTGAAACTTCAGGTATTTATATATGTTGTTTTTTCCTAAACATACATACCTATGATAAAGTTTAATTTATAAATTAAACACAGTAAAAGATGAACAATAGCTAGTAATAAGTTATACCAATTATAGCAATATATTGTAATGAGAGTTATGTGTATGTGGTCTCTCTCTAAATATCTTATTAAACAGTACTCACCCTTCCTGCGATGATGTAAGATGATAAAATGCCTATGTGATGAGATGAATTGAGATGAAAAACATAGCTCTTGTGATGTAATGGGAAATGCCAGAAATAATTTGTAAGTTTTACACTGTGAGCCACTCTGACTAGTGTGATGAAATCTCACCCATCCCGCTACACCCCGCCTGAGATTGCTGTAAGTCACTTAGTAGCCCTCTGAGTTATCAGATCCCCTGATACTGCAGTGCTTGTGTTTAAGCAACTCTCATTTTACTTAATAATGGCCCCAAAGCACAACTGTTGTGACGTACAATTTTTGACTGTGGAACCACCAGTAACTGAAACCATGGAAAGTGAAAACAAGGATAAGGAGGGACTACTATAATATATCGCCATTGTAACAGTATTAAGTTTTCTGATCCATGAACGTGGGATGTTTTCCCGTTTATTTAGGTCTTTAATTTCTTTCAACAATGTTTTGTAGTTTTCACAGTATATGTTTTGCACTTCTGCTATTAAACTTATAACTAATTCTTTTTGATGCAATTGTGTAAATTTTTTTCTTAATTTTCAATTTGCTGACTGCTACTGTACAGAAATCCCATTGACTTTTATATATTGACTTCATGTTCTACAACCTTGCTGAACTCATTTCTATTTATAATAGTTTTTAGTGGATTTCTGAGGCTTTTCTACATATATACAAAATCATGACATCTAATAGAGATAGTTTTACTTCTTCTTTTCTTTTTTTCAAGATGATGTCTTGCTTTGTCGCCCAGGCTGGAGTGCAGTCGTGCAATTTTGGCTCACTGCAACCACTGCTTCCTGGGATCAGGCAATTCTCCTGCCTTAGCCTCCCACGTAGCTGGGAGTAACAGACATGTGGCACCCACACCTGGTTAATTTTTGTATTTTAGTACAGACAGGGTTTCACCGTGGTGGCCAGGCTAGTCTTGAACTCCTGACTTCAAGTGATCCACCTGCCTCAGCCTCCCAAAGTGCTGGGATTACAGGCATGAGCCACCTCTCCTAGCCGAGCCATTTGTTTTTCTTTTCTAATTTACCCATTTTGTTGTGATTTTTGTCATTGGCTTATTAATATATAAGTGCTGTTTATGTAGAGAAGATACATATCCCTATTACATTTATGTTACAAGTATAAGAATCTTAGCTGGAGGGTGGCTCCCTCCCTGCTATCAGTGGACATCTGGGCAGGTGAGCCCACTTCTCTGAGCCCTATCTGTAATCATACAGATAAGGAATGTGGGGTGCTCTTGAACAGAATGTTCCATGCAGACATGCACTGTTATTGTTAGTAACTGTACGGATGCTGAGGATCCACAGACAGGGAGCAGTCGGAATGGCCCTCCCCAGTCCAGAGGCCGGTCTTCCCCAGATACTGAAGGGGCAGAAAGGATGGGGGCAGCCCGGGGATAAAGACTCGGGTGGCCATGGTTGACCTTGGCAGAACCACAAACTGGCTGTGTGACCTCAGTGTGCCTGAGCCATGGTTTCTGGGGCTGCAGAATGGGGGAGGCAGTTCTTCCAAGGACACCATGGCGCCTGTCCTTGTGTGTACCAGGCACAGCCACCTTCCAGATGCCTTGGCATTGCACCTTGTATCCTCCACACACCCGTCCAAGGTGGGCTCAATAGCTGTGCTGACTTTGAGGCCAGGGCAGGCTCCCTTGCCTGGGTCTCCAAATGTGCGTGGCAGAGGTGGACTGGGAGCTCCGCAGGCTGGAACCTGTGCGTTCATTTCTGGGCTATTGCCCAGCAGCCGCTGAAGGGCTCAGTACAGAGTAGGGCCTGGGCATTATTCTTCCTTCTATTATTATTGTTGCTGATATTCCTACTTTGGTTATTGTCACCTTGGGACCCTGGGAAGAAGAATCCCAAGCACTAAATAGCACACTGGGCTGAGATGTGTTTGACTGAAGCTTCGTATCAGATTTGAGCCAGTCCACTTAGCAAATCCACAAAAAAACAGTGGCCTAATTCCAGCTGGAGTTTATTTCTGTCTCTTCTTAGGATCTGAGAGGTTGGTCTGCCCTTTCACACATCTACCATCTTTGCTCCCTGTATTAGTCAGAGTTCTCTAGAGGGACAGGACTAATAGGACAGATGTATATATAAAGGGGAGTTTATTAAGGAATATTGACTCATACAATCACAAGGTGAAGTCCTACAATAGGTTGTCTGGAAGCTGAGGAGCAAGGAAGCCAGTCCGAGTCCCAAAACCTCAAAAGTAGGGAAGACAGTGCAGCCTTCAGTCTGTGGCTAAAGGCCCAAGAGCCCTTGGCAAACCACTGGTGTAAGTCCGAAAATCCAATAGCTGAAGAATTGGAGTCTGATGTTCAAGGGCAGGAAGCATCCAGCACGGGAGAAAGATGGAGGCCAGAAGACTCAGCCAGCCTAGTCCTTCCACATTCCTCTGACTGCTTTTATTCTAGCCTGACTGGCAGCTGATTAGATGGTGCCCATCAGATTTAGGGTGGGTCTGCTTCTCCCAGTCCACCGACTCAAATGTTAATCTCCTTTGGCAACACCCTTACAGACACACCCAGGGACAATACTTTGCATCCTTCAGTCCAATTAAGTTAACACTAAATTAACCATCACGATCCCCAGTGCAGAAGTGGCACAGCATCTGTGCTCACACGCCATTGGCCAGGTTCAGTCACACGACTGCTCCCAGGTGCAGGGCTGGTTGGGAAATGTAGTTTTCGTTGGTGATCACATTTCCAGCTGCAACTCTGGGGTGGGGAGAAGGGATACTAGAGGCAACCGCAGCCAGGGGTGGGGACTAGAGTTGAGGCTGCCCAGGATGAGCTGAGATGGGGCAGATTCTCCCCACTGGACTTGGCCATCAGGTGGGGCTCCTGACACAGTGTGCTGGGTCCCTGTTGCATCCCTACCACCTTCGGTTTCCATCCTAGATGGGCTTGTGGATTCAGATGGAGGGTAAGAAATGGAGTGATGGCTGGGCACAGTGGCTCATGCCTGTAATCCTAGCACTTTGGGAAGCCGAAGTGGGTGGATCATGAGGTCAGGAGATCGAGACCATCCTGCCCAACATGGTGAAACCCCGTCTCTACTAAAAATACAAAAATTAGCTGGATGTGGTGGTGTGTGCCTGTAATCCCAGCTGCTCAGGAGGCTGAGGCAGGAGAATGGCTTGAACCACGGAGTTGGAGGTTGCAGTGAGCTGACATCGTGCCATTGCACTCCAGCCTGGTGACGGAGCGAGACTTCGTTTCAAAAAAAAAAAAAGAAAAAAACAGAAATAGAGTGATACGTCCTGGAGATGAAGATTTTGCCTGGGCATACAGCCAGCCCATGTGACTGCTCCTGGGTGGACATGAATAAAGCTGGGGGATGGTATGCAGCTTACTGCAGATGTCTTTGGTAAACATCTCAAAATTAGAGTCCACAAAGTTTGCTGGTGAATTGGTTGTAGATTGAGAAAGTCGGTTTCAAGGTTTGGGGCCCAAGCAACTGAAGGATGGCAGGATTGCTGATTTAAATTAGTTATAATAGGAGAAGCCACATGGTGAGCAGGTTGGGGGGGCTCAGAAGCTTGGCTAGGTCACATCATCAGGCTCAGTGGGCAGTAGGACTTCCATGCCTGGCACCCCGGGCACGGTCCCGGGTACAGTGCACAGAGGACAGAGGAAGTTTGTAGCAGGTCAGTGTGGAATAATGGGGTCCATCAGACTCTGCCTGCCTCAGTTTTTGTCCCCGCCATCACCCCCATCTCTGGGTGTTGGTCCCTGCCGGTGCAGAGGGAAACAGGCACAGAGATGCTCAGGTGCCCCTTCACCGCAGCTGCCTCCAGTCAGTCTCTGCCTCTACACACACCATGCACCAGCCCGGCCTGCTGTCCCTGCTCTTTGCCTGTGATGCACCAGCGGTCCACTTTCAATGCCCCAAAATCAGCAAACACCAGATACACAGGAGGAAGAGCCTCTTGCACTTGGACACCAGGAGACCTGCCCGAGGATGTCATTAGCAGTTTCACTGAACGTCCTTGAACCCCAGAGGCAACTCAGATGCAGGAAACAGGGACACACACTGAGGTCCATCCGCACAATAGAACACTTTACTGCTGTGAAAAGTAACCAGCTGCTGATACACGCAGAGCATAATGACTCACGTGCATTGTGTGTGTGTGTCTGTGTGTATGAATGTCTGTGAAGTTAGACCAGAGCCTCCTTGTCTGGTTCTGAGTCTTCCCTGCAGCATAAGAGCTGTGTGACCACAGAAAGTGTTGTAAGACCCTCTGCCCAGTTTGCTCATCTGTCGATGGGGTTAATGACGGTTCTCCATGGCTAGGCTCCTGTGTAGATAGATGATAGCACGTGTAAGGCAGGTGCTACGGCGTCCAGCCACAGTCAGCTTCTCAGTCCCAGCTGTTTTCGTTGTTATAATTTTATAAAAATTCTTGATTGCTGCTGCCTCCAGAGCATCTCTGTGTCCTTACTGAAGAACATCACTGTAACTGCTCTCTGGTGTTTTACTGTCTGGATGGACTTGGGTGAGGGAATCATTCCCTCCTGCTGGAGATGTGGGTTGTTTCAGCCTTTCACTATCTGTATGGCTCTGAAGTGGGCTTCCCATAGAGAAATCTTGGCAGCAGATTCTTATTTCCTGTGGCTAAAGGTGCATATGCAACATAGGGCCCTTACTGCATTTACCAAACTCTCTGCAGAAAGATTGGATCTGCACCCCAACCCAGGAACAGGGCTTCCCAGGCCCTGCCAATTTGTACATTGCCTATTTTCTTTGCGCCTTCACCTCATCGTTGTAGGAAAAATGAGCTCTCCCTTGAATCAGCATTTCCTCAATTGCTGTGAGTCTGTATTTTTCATGTCTGTGGGCCATTGGTGTCCTTGTGCATTGCTTGTTCACAATTAGAACTTGTTGGGGTTTTTTTTAATGGAATATTCAGTTTTTACTGATGTGTAAGACCTCTTCATAAATGAAGGCTATTGAACCAACCTTTATCCTATGTTTTCCAAATATCTTTTCCCCAATTTTTCACCCAAGTTGGTTGTTTTCCATTATTAGGGAGCTGCAGAAGCTTTTGCTTTCTGCTTTGTATGCAGTCAAATCTGTTAATCTCTCTCCCCGCTTCTTTTTTTTTTTCCCCCTGATTTCTGCCTTTGGAGCTGTGCTTAGATCATAATCAAAGGGCATGCCTCAGTGTCTCAGGGAAGGTATATTTGTTTTTATTGTCTTCTGATACTTGTTTCTTTTTTTTAACACTCCAATCCTCAACATCTAGAGTTTACTTCTTAGAAGGATCCAGCTGCGTTGTCCCAGGGTCTGGATGGCCCCATGTGACCTCCAGAGCATCCAGTGGCCTTTGGAGCTGCACCCTGCCACTTTGCTCTCCAGTGCTGTGCCAGCTTCACCCTCCAGGGTCCCACCCTGCCCTGCATGCCCAGCCCCCATGCCTCACACCCGCCTCTCTCCCCAGACACCTGCGCTCAGCTGCAGCTGCCCCCACAAGCCACCTTCCAAGTCCTTCGTGGCGATGGTGCTTCCGTGGGGACCGTGCTTATGTTCCGTTGCCCCACCAACCACCAGATGGTGGGGTCTGGGCTCCTCACCTGCACCTGGAAGGGGAGCATCGCTGAGTGGTCTTCAGGTTCCCCAGTGTGCAAACGTAAGGACCCTTCTCTCAGCTTGGTGGCTCTGGGGGTGGGGGATGGCCCCAAATCCTGTCAGGAGGATGGTGTGGGTGGGGATGGTGTGGGTGTTCACTCACAAGCAGCTAGGCCATTCCCAACACTGACAGCTTGCTTAGAAGTCAGCAGCCAGCTGTCAGCCCTCAGTCCTCAGAGTGTCACATCAGCAGTGCAGACCCGAAGCCTAGCAGTGGGCCTCCAATCCTGGCTCTGCTGCCAACTTAGCCCCTCACTGCCAAGAGGCTGCTCATGTTCTCTGAGCCGGCACTTTTTCATCTGTTAAGCAGGAAACTGTTCATTCATTCATTCATTCATTCACATAAAAGTGCATATGGCGAACTTTAATAGGATATTGCATGTATCAAGAATCCTAAGTACTGGCCACCTAGAAGGCCATGACCTGCCTGGCCCTGGAGCTCCCAGTCTGTAGGAGGAGCTGGTTTTCTGGTTGTATTTGTTGTACAGGCGTTGAAAGGTCCACAAGATAGTCCCTTTTCAATGCCCAGCATGACATTTCCAAAATGAAGCCGTGTGTTATGTTAATGTGTTTTATGCATAAAAAGGGCTCAGAGTCAAAATAGTTTGGCAGATTCTGGGCTTTTATGCTGCAGGACTTCTCAGAGCCTTTAAAATGTTCACACGATAGGTGATTCTCTGAGAATGCAAGTGTTAGGATTAGATTCTGAGAAGCAGAAAATCCAAAATACTAGGATTAGCCATGATGGAGCCCAACCTTCACAGGGTGGGCAGGCAGGCCTGTGTGGGCTCCAGGTGGAGGGAGCCAGGCCCCTCCCCTGTCATGGCTCTGCTGGGCATGGCCTCAGAGTCATGATCCAAGGTGGCAGTAGCTATGTTCCAGGCAGCTGTTATGGGGTAAGAGGCCTCAGGGCCAAAGGGCAGGCCCCAGTGTCTCAGGAAAGGTGCTTGGTAGTTTCTCCACATCACTTCTTATTCTCCATTGGCCAGAACATGGCCCTATGACCACTGGGAAATGTAGTCTCCATTCTGGGTGGTCAGCGTCTACTAGGGAGCATGAGAAATGGGGACCAGGGGACAGGGCCATGTTCCCTACAGGGGAGTACATGGTGTTGCTCAAATTAGGATTCCAGGGCCTTTTTTCCCCAGAACATCTGTAGAATCTGATGGAACTAGTTTTGGGAGCATAGCTGAGATCACATGGCAGATACATAGTATTTTGGGCCTTCCTGGAAAGTGACCTGAAAAGGCATGTAAGCCCCTGAAGAATGTTGCCAGCTTGGGGCAACATTATGAAAACCCGCATGGGCTGGGCAAAGCCTCCTCAGCACTGTTGTCACCTCCTCTCTGTACCCTGCCCTCCTCCATTCCTCAAGCAGGACTCCAGTGGGTAGGAGCCAGAGAGGCCATCATTCTGAACTCCCTGCTAGAGCTTCTCCAATTAAGTCACTCGGCAAACTCCTACACACCCTACAAAACCCAGCTCAAATACCCCCTTCAATTAGCCACTCTACATACTCCTACACACCTTGCTCAAATATCTACTTATTGGGGAGAGTCTTCTCTGATAGCCCCACCTCCAAATATAGTATGCACAGATCTTTGCCTCAGCCCCCAACACCTTACTGCCCCCTTACCATGCATCACTGCTCACTGAGGGTCAGCCAGACCCTGTCCACACCCAGGACCTACCCCTACCACCTCTGAGGCCCCCAGCCCTTGAGCCAGGCAGATCTGGACGAACCTGGGGCCAGGCAGATCTGAGCGAACCTTGCCCAGGAGCTGGCGGTTGTCTCCCCACAGTGGTGCCGCCGCATGAGACCTTTGGCTTCAAGGTGGCTGTGGTTGCCTCCATCGTGAGCTGCGCCATCATCCTGCTCATGTCCATGGCCTTCCTCACCTGCTGCCTCCTCAAGTGCATGAAGAAGAGCGAGCAACGGCGCTCCAACAGGTACGGTGGCCTCGTGGTCTCGGGGTCTTTCCAGGAGGCACCTCTTGGTACCATCAGAGGAGGAGAGGGCAGAGTGTTTCATAGGAACCCCGGCACTGCCCTCAGGGCACCCATTCCTGCCACCACTGCTCTGGGCCTGCATCTCACCATCATACCAAGTGCTGCTCCTGGCCCACACAACGGCCACGGGCAGCATCACAGCTGGGGGACACGTGGGCCCCCAAGGCCTGCTTTTAGGCCAGGCCATGGGTTCACGTGGGTGTTTTTTATTCTTTTTTTTTTTTTTTTTTTTTTTTGAGATGGAGTCTCGCTCTGTTGCCTAGGCTGGAGTGCAGGGGCGCCATCTCAGCTCACTACAACCTCCGCCTCCCAGGTTCAATCAATTCTCCTGCCTCAGCCTCCCTAGAAGCTGGCATTACAGGCATGTACCACCATACCTGGCAAATTTTTTTGTATTTTTAGTGGAGATGGGGTCTCACCATATTGGCCAGGCTGGTCTTGAACTCCTAACCTCAGGTGATCTGCCCGCCTCCTCCTCCCAAAGTGCTGGGATTCCAGGCGTGAGCCACCGCACCTGGCACTCTGCTGTTAACGAGCTGCAGGGCTGCCACGCACGCCCCTTAAACCTTGAGGGGGTGTCACTGTCACTGCAGACAGAGGGCTGGTTAACTACAGCCCACCAGCTAAGTCTGGCTTTCTGTCAGGATTTTCCCCATTGTAATTTATTTATTTAATTATTGTTTTTATTTTTTATTGTGGTAAAATACCAATACACAAAACTTACCTTTTTGACATCTACGGTTCAGTGGCATTATTAAGTATGTTCACGATGTAGTGCAGCCATTAGCACCATCCAGCCCTAGGACTTTCCACCACCTGTGTTTGTAAGCAAAGCTTTATTGGAACATAACCATGTTCATTGTCTACTGGTGGGTGGCTGCTTTTGGGCTGCAGTGGCAGAGCTTAGCTGTGGGAGAAATCGTGTGCCTCACCACACCTAAAACATCCACTGCCCGACTCTTTGAGAGGTTTGCCAGCCTACCCTGGTACTGCAGAGGGTTCCCTGGGCCTACGTGGAGCCCATTTCTGCTTCTGTCAGGGACATGTGTGCATGCTTAGAGTCCTTCCTCCAAACTCTCCTCCAGGTCAGCCCAGCTGTGGTCCCAGCTGAGAGATGAGGACTTGGAGACCGTGCAGGCCGCATACCTGGGCCTCAAGCGCTTCAGCAAACCCATGAGCGGGCCCAGCCAGGCACATGACAACCACAGCTTCACCATGTGAGCCCGGGTCTGGGTGGGGGGCATGCTGGGGGACAAAGGGTCCAGCTTGGTCGGGCCCTGGGGCACCTGCTGCTCCCACATGCTGAGAGCCTGGGCACAGCTGGCCCACCCAGAACCTTAACTCTCATCTCTAAAACAAGAGGTTGATGGTCTTTGTAGCACTCTTCCCGACTGTGACATTCTAGACTCAGAGTTGCCCCCAGCAGTGTTTTTACCTGGAAGATCCATCCTCCAGGGAAGCTGAAACTTCCACACCCTGTGTTCACTCCACCCACACCCAGCAGGGCTCTGCACTGAGCCGCCGTCACTTGCTCTCCCTCCCGTCCCTCTCTCCCTCTTCTTTCTCTTTCTTAATATACACATACATTTTTTTTCCCTGAACCAATACAAGAACATTCTTTTTCTGAGTCTAGAAATCTAATGTTGATTGGCCAGGTGTGATAGCTCATGCCTTAATCCCAGCAGTTTGGGAGGCTGAGGTGGGAGGATCACCTGAGGTCAGTAGTTTGAGACCAGCCTGGCCTACATGGTGAAATCCCATTGGGTTTTCACCCACTCAAACAAAAAATTAGCCTGGCGTGGTGGCAGGCACCTGTCATCCCAGCTACCTGGGAGGCTGAGGCAGGAGAATCGCTTGAGCCTGGGAGGCAGAGGTTGCAGCAAGCCAAGATGGCACCACTGCACTCCAGCCTGGGTGACAGAGCCAGACTCCGTCTCATAAAAAACAAAACAAAAAGAAAACCAAAAAAACAAAAACAAAAACAAAAAAACAATGAACAGAAATCTAATATTGATTGCACGTGGCCTGTCGAGTGGAGAACATCTCAGTTGATGAGCAGCATTGAGCGTGCCCACCCTTTGGTCCATAATCACATGCAGTGCTCAGCCGCCAGGTCTCTGAGCTCCTTAAACTGGAATGGGCCTTCAGTTTTTCATGGCATAGTCTTCTGAGGGTTCCAGGTCAGTGTTCGCATACGGAGCTCCTGTCTGTATCTGTGCGGTGTTTCTGCATCAGCAGGCCCAGCTGTGCATTCCTGCTGCAGGGCTGAGTGCGCAGATCATAGCCACAGGCCAGGCTGCCCCCACAGGCCACCTGGAATGGGGTCTCTTGGCTAAGGCGAAGCCCCACAAGCCCCTCCAACTGTCAGAGCATGAGGAAGGGGCTCTTAAGGGTCCGTCTGCTGCCTCGGCGGCCTCCGACTCATGGTCTCAGCGTGCAGGGGTGATCCTCCAGATCCGTTCTTGCCTTGGGCATTACAGAATGGCAACTTTGTTCGTTCTGTTGAAATTCTGACGTTCCTTCTATCAGGAATGAGGATAAGCTGGTTTTTCTTTCCTTTCTTTCTTTCGATTTTGTTTTGTTCTCTTAGCATCATGTGAACTCATGAATATTCTTTCCTGAAACTTATTTTGGGAAAAGTTCAGAAATACACAAAAGTAAAATATTGTCCTGGATCTCCTGCTCCTGCCTCCCGTTCTCATGGTCACCAGCTCAGCCAGGCCACCCCATTCGTGCGCATTCCCCCAGATTATTTTCAAGCACACTTTTTGTGGGCTCCAGTTGTTCTTGGCAGTGGGAGCTCCGCCAAGCCGTGGCCCGTGTCCTTCTGATCCTTTGCCGTTGGTCTGTGAGTGCTTCCTGCCTTGCACAAGATGTTCCAGCCCCATCTCATGCATTCTGTGCCCGGCCCTGGGGTTGGCCACTGTAGTCCGGGCGGGCACCGAGATGACATCATTGAGCTTGACTTCCCTTTCTTCAGGCCCTCCCACTGGAGCCTTTTGAGGCTGCAGTGCACTTGGTCCAGCCCTTGTGGCCTCACTGTGTGACTGTAACAGCACCACGCTTGGGCTTCCTCGCCTGTAAAGTGAGATGGCAGTGGTGCTCACACTCTCAAGTTGTTGAGGCTACCTGAGTCCAGGTGTGTGCTTCTCTCGCCCGGCCCAGGGGGAGAGCTTGGTGAATACTGTCATTGCCACTCTTATGACCTTATGCAGATGGGGAAACTGAGGCACGGGAGGGGGTGATCTGTGTGGCCCTGGGTTACACACACCGTGCTGGGGCTGGCCAACACCTGCAGGGAGGGAATTCACCTTTCTATCTGCTGCATCACCAAGGATGTAGCAGAAATGCTGCCATGAGACTTCTGCACTTAGCAGCACGTTCCAGGTCACCGTGGTGGTCTGAGGCCTTCAGGCTGTCATTCCTTATAGTAGCCCATTATCCCAAAGTTTCCAACATCTGTGAGACCTTCTCCTGCTGAGCGGTCAGGCATGGTCAGTGTCTTTTTGCTTAGTGCTGTTTTTCTTTTTCAAGACCACGCTCTTGGGGGCGATCCATCGTTTAGGCCCATCGGTCTGAATATTTTATGATGGGATCCTTTCTCTGGGAGCTCTGGCACAAGTGACTTCGGCCATAGTTTTCTGGGAACTGCATCATCACTGAGTGCAGATCATTTGCTTATATTTCTTATGGTAGCTGTAAGTTGTGCGGGTAGTTTCCGTCAGCATTTCTTTGATGAGTGTCGAGGAAGAATGTTCTCTCCAGCCTTGGCTCACCAGTGGCATTGCTAGCATTGGTCATTTTCTGTTTTCTCTGCTGAATTACTTCCTAATGTTTTACTTGTGTGTTATGGGAGGGCACCTGGATCGTTGATTGGCTACAAGTTTATTAGGGCTCTTTCCTTTTTTTTATTTTTACTTTTAAGACAGGGTCTTGCTATGTTGCCCAGGGTGGATTGCCATAGCACAATCTCGGCTCACTGCAACCTCCTCTTCCTGGGTTCAAGCGATTTTCCTGCCTCGGCCTCCTGAGTAGTTGGGATTACAGACACCCACCACCACGCCTAGCTAATTTTGTATTTTTAGTGGAGACGGAGTTTTACTTTGTTGGCCAGGCAGGTCTCAAACTCCTGGTCTCAAGCAGTCCACCCATCTCAGCCTCCCAAAGTGCTGGGATTACAGGCGTGAGCCACCGTGCCCGGCCTCCTTTCCCTTTCATTTTAGTTTTGCTGGGGCCCTGGTGGCTAATGCATTTCCTTTTGGGTAGTGAGATAGCCAAAGGCAGGTTCAGAGCTCCTCCACTGCCCCGCCTGTGATCCCCGCTCTGCATTACAGCACCGGGGCCAGATCGTCCTGTGTCATAACTGGGAAAAGTGCCCATGGACGGGGGGAAGGAACAATTGCCTCTCAAGGCAACATGGTGTCCAGGATGAGGGCAGCCATAGCTGCTGCTGCTGCTGCAGGGGCTTTGCTGGCCACAGCATGAGGCCAAGGGGCTCCCAGGGGTGCTGTCTGGGGCCACACATCTGCCCGGTCTCAGCGCCACAGACACCAGCTCTTACACTGCAGGAACTTTTCCAGTGTGTGGTCAGATGTGTGTGTCCCATCCAAGGGTGGCCACAGATCTGTGTAGGGAGCTGTGTTTACCTCCCCTGGGGAGTGAGAGAGCCAGGGCAGGAGGGAGGTTCCCTGATAGGGCTGTGAGAGGCTGAAGGAGGCCGGCTTGGGGGCCGCTGTGATAATCAGCTCAAGAGGCAGGAAGTGGTGGCGAGGCTGAGGGGGGATTGGGAGGGGGACCCTTGGGGCAGAGCCCCTTCCCGGAGCTCTCACACATGGGGACATCAAGCACTCAGCCCAGCTTCGTGGGGACTCAGAGGAGGCCGGTCCTGCCCAGGGCTACCCAGCTGATGGAGGCAGAGTTCCCTGAGTCCTGGACCCCGGGATCCCAGCAGAGTCCTTGGGATATACCTGTGCTGGGCCTGCCCACCCCCCAGGCAGGGCCCAGGCTGCCTCCACAGGTGGTAAATTGCCTTTAGCAAGGTGGGGTTTGCCTCTTGACCTTATTTTTATTTCATAAATACTTCTCAGCACTTGCAGTGTGCCAGACACTGTTCTGAACTCTTCCAAATATTAACTCTTTTCACCTAGAGGTGGGCACTACTTTTATCCCATTTTCCAGGTGAAGAACCAGGCAGGTTAAGAAACTTGTATAGACTCCCACACTACCAGTCAGAGTCAGGCTAGGTGAAGTCGGTCTGGCTCCCAGCTCCATGAAGCTGCCTTTCCTCTCCACTAATGGTTGATGCATTCACTTACTCATTGCACCAGCAGATCATTTCTTAATTCCTACTACTTGCTAAAGTTTTTCTGAGAATTAGTTGTGGGTAGGAACAGTGATCCAGGAAGGCTTCCTAGAGGAGGTTATGCCAGAAGTGAAAGGACTAAGAGAGCCTGCTTTGGGAGGGTAGAGAGACAGCCTCTGAGGGGAGGAAAGAACATGCAAAAGGCTGGAGATGGGAGCCACCAGGCAGCCTGCTTGGAGCAGAGGCCAGTGTGTGGGAGGGCGGAGACAGGGCAGGGCCAGGGTCTGGTCAGCCTGGGGAATGGCTTGGTTTGTGTCGAGGGTGGGTGGGGAAGCCACGAGAGTACTGAGGGTGGAGCAGGTGGGCCGTCTAGCTCCTGGCCACAAAAGAGGACAGCCCTAGCAGGAGAGAAGTTGTCCTCATCCTCCCCTTGACACTCCTGCTCCCCAGTGTCCCTTCTCTGCCTGGGCTGTCCCAGGCCCTGGCCAGGCAGCTGGGCTCCTGGTAGTTTTTGCACAGTCTGAGCCCTAGGAAGTCTCTTCTCACACCTTAGCTGGGCAAGTATCTGGCTCCTGGGCCATGCCTTGGTTGTGTGGATGAAGGACCCACTTGCCAACAGGGCCCAGCAGGGAGACGGAGTGGCCTCTGTGCACCGTAGGGTGCAGGGCAGCTCCCGGCAAGAGGAAACAGGCTCCCCAATGCTCAGGGCAGCAGTTGCCCCAGGCCCACTGAAGGCCCAGTTCCTGGGAAGGTGTGGAGTTGGGGGTTAAACGCTATCCTCACTCTTTTGCCGGCTCATGCCTCCTCTCTCCACAGAGACTGTGGCGAGAGCGCCAGCAAGCCGGCCAGTGTGACCTGCAGCGTGGACAAGGACCCCGGGATCCCCAGACCTCTAAGCCTCAGTGGCTCCTCCAGCTCACCCCAAGCCCAGGTGATGGTGCACATGGCAAACTCCAGACAGCCCCTGCCTGCCTCTGGTCTGACCACAGGAATGCCACGACAGCCTGCAGCATATGCCCTAGGGTGACCGAGCAGTGAGGCCAGTGCCCACGCTCCACACTGGGAGGCCAGGCTGACCCCACCAGCCGGTCAGCTGCAACTCCATGTGCGCCCAGCTTGAAACTCGTCAGTGGAATCAGCTTCCAGGTGTAGGGACCCCTCAGGGGGCCAAGCTGACGTCCAAGGCTGAGGACCCCAGCGGGAGGAGTGTTCTGTTCCGACACAGCCTGGCCATAATGATTTTTATAGTTATGGCCTACTTGAAACCACTACTGAGGGTAAGATACCGGCTGTGGCCTCCCACTAACCAGCATTCCTTTAAAGAGACTGTGAGATGTTTTAAGCAAATCTAATTTTGTATCATAAAATAAGAAAATAGCAATAAACTTCTTTTCAGCAACTACAGATGGCTACCTCAGCATCTTCCTCCACAGGATGTGCTGCTTCCAAGCAGGGACCCATGGAGGGGTCTGCATCTGTTGTCTGCAAAAGTGTAGATGAGGGGTGTTAAGTGAAACAAAATAATTATTTCTAATACCGAAAAATACAAAGGTAACAGGGTTGGTTGATGTTAGAGTCAGCAGAGGAGACTTTCCGTTTTTTTGTTTGTTTGTTTTCAGGGCTAGTTTCTGTTTAACTCTGAAGAAAAATAATCTGGTATTGGTTAGTGAGGAAGGGGTGTACTGAGGCATGACTGACCTGTCTTGTCATGGCCAGGTCTCTTTGGCCAAGACAAATATTCAGTCAGTCAATGGGGCTTAAGATTTTATTTTTATTTCACAGCCGTGACACCTCCACATGGCTGTCTCATGTGGCCTGAGCTTCCTCACAACATGGCATCTGGTTTCCAATGTGAGAGTTGCAATGTGAGCACCAGGTTGAGGCCATTTTGCCTTTCAGGTCGTGGCCTTGGAAGTCATGCTGTGTCAGTCCACTGGGAGTCAAGGCTGCATTCTAACAAGGGGAAGAGAGTTGGACTCCATTGCTAGGCAGGGAAGAGTGCTGACTGGTGAGAAGAAAATTGGCAGACACACTTTACAACCATCATAGTCACCTTTAACCCAATCACTTGTCAAAGCAATTTTATAAAAGGTGACTAATTTCAGCTGGGTGTGGTGGTTCATGCCGGTAATCCCAGCACTTTGGGAGGCTGAGGTGGGTGGATCACGAGGTCAGGAGTTCAAAACCAGCCTAGTCAAGATGGTGAAACCCCATCTCTACTAAAAATACAAAAACTTAGCTGGGCATGGTGGCAGGTGCCTGTAATCCCAGCTACTCGGGAGGCTGAGGCAGGAGAATTGCCTGAACCCGAGGGTCAAGGTTGCAGTGAGCCAAGATCACGCCACTGTACTCCAGCCTGGGCAACAGAGCAAGACTCTGTTTCAAAAAAAAAGGGTGACTAATTTCCTACCCTCCCAGCTTTACTCCCAGAGGGGATAGTCTGTACCGCAGGCCTGTGTGTACATAGCCACACCTGCTGCAGGCGTAATTTTAGACGTTTCTGCCTGCTGCTGTGCCTTTTGTTTGCTTCTACTTAAAATGAACTCAGAGCTCTTTGTGTAGCTCTTGGCCCTACCCTGTCTCTTACCTCTGAACCTCACATTTGTCCTGGGCCAGTTAAAACTATACCTCAGCCTCCCATAATTTGGGGTGTGACCTGTCTCTGGCCATTGAGAAAAGCCACTGGGTTTGCCCTTTGACCTTCCCCTGCTTCCTGCCTGGAGCCCAGCAGCCATGTTGGGGCCATGAGGAGGAGGAGCTGAAGGTCAGGAGGAAGAAGCCCTTATTCGACATGGCTCCTTGTGGACTGAAGCCACACTTGTCATGCCCCTTAGGCCCAGATACTTTCCTGATTCACGCTACACAGAGTCATCCATCTGACAGGTGTCCCATGATTTATGTGACACATCCCCAGCCAAGGGATGCTTGGGTGGTTTCACGTTTCTGGCCATCACATTTTTAGACACCTTGATACTGGGATGCTGTTTCCTTCGGGCAGATTCCTGGAGTGGGATTGTGAGGCCAGAGTGTGCCTGGTGGTTTCCTGTCAAGCACTGGAGCATCCCAGGGCCTCTGTGGGCACACAGGGACACTGAGGCAGGGGAGGCGCAGATCCAGCCCTCACCAGGCCAGTGCAGCTTTCCTCTGCTGGGGCTCCTGACAGGCTCAGGAGCGCTCTCCTTGGCTTTTATGGGAGTGGGAAGTGGGGCCCCTCAGCTGCGTGCCTCAGGGGACCTGCGGAGTAAGCGGTCCGTCAGGGTCCGGGCCTGATGGTGGGACGCCAGCCCACATGCCCAGCCTGCCACCACTGATATGGATACCAAGGGATATTGAGTCACACTGGGGTCAGAAACTTCTAGTTCCTATGGGACTTAAGCAGCGCCAAGGTTTGGCACCATTGACAAAAGGCTCTGGGCTCTCCTGTTCTGAGTTCTAGTCCCCGTTCAGCCCTTTCCACTGCTAACCCCGTTGTGAGGTGGGACCAGGTAGGTGGAGGCTGTAGGTCACCACCATGGGGAACAGGCCAGGCCAGGTGGCTGGAGCTAAGGGGGCGAGGGGCCTGTCTTGAAATCTGAGGGGCCTGCAAAGGGAGATGAGTGTTTCATACCCAGGTGGCTGATGCTGGGCTACTGGAGCAGCAAACAGGAGAACCAGGGTGAAGGGCTCCAGCTCCCAGTAGCTGACAGTTACAGAAATGGGTGTCCAGATGGCCATGGAGGGGCTGCACTGGGCAGAGGGGGCAGAGGGTCCAAAGGGGAGGAAATCACATGGGGCGTGGCAGGGCAAAGCCACTGCCCAGGAGAGCTGTGGGGCATGAGCTCCTGACAGTGCAGCATGCTGGATCCCCCCAAGTGTGTACCACGGCCTGGGGGTCTCGGCTAGACCAAGAGATGGTACAGCGGGGGAGCAGAGAGCTGAGTCCTCCCACAGGCATGGTCTGAGAATGCCTGGAGGACTCGGCTATCTGGGGTCTCTAGGGTTTTTCTGGGGAGATTTGGGGCCAGCTTCCCCTTCATCTTGCCCCCGAGGCAAGGAGCTGGCCCCAAATCTCCTCCAAAAAACCCTAGAGCCCCAATTCTCACTAGTATGGGGAACAAAGAAAAAGGACCACCTACCGCTCTGATTTTTTTGGACACACTCAGCTCACTCCCACCGAAGGCCTTAGCACACCCTGTTCCCTCTGCCTGGACCTCTTGGCCCTTGCTGGCCACATGGCTCATTCCCACACTCACCTTCTCAGCTCAAAAACCAGTAACGGCCGGGTGCGGTGGCTCATGTCTGTAATCCCAGCACTTTGGGAGACTGAGGCAGGTGGATCACGAGGTCAGGAGATCGAGACCATCCTGGCCAACATGGTGAAACCCCGTCTCTATTAAAAATACAAAAACAGCTGGGCGTGGTGGCGCGCGCCTGTAGTCCCAGCTACTGGGGAGGCTGAGGCAGGAGAATCTCTTGAACCTGGGAGGTAGAGGTTGCAGTGAGCCAAGATTGTGCCACTGCATTCCAGCCTGGGCAACAGAGTGAGACTCTATCTCAAAAAAAAAAAAA
Organism: Cacajao melanocephalus; assembly: GCA_963573385.1. Lineage (NCBI taxonomy): Eukaryota > Metazoa > Chordata > Mammalia > Primates > Pitheciidae > Cacajao > Cacajao melanocephalus. The sequence goes on along the minus strand of CAUYLG010078818.1, from coordinate 25,960 downwards.
AAACACACACACACCAGTAACTTCTGTTATTATTGTGTCCATTAGGACTAGAGAGGTTATGCTACTGAAATGCGCAATCCCCTGAATCTCAGGGATCAAACCACCAAATTGATTTCCTGCTTGCATTGTGCGTCCAGGCTGGATTGGCAGGGGTGGGCTCTGCTCAGTAGAGTCACCAGGGACCCTGGCTGGTGGAGGAGCCCCCATTCCAGTGTGAGAGTCCAGTCTCGTGGCAGGGGAAGAGGATACAAGGGTAGGGGGTACTTGCATCAGCAATAAAATGCTCTGGCCTGGAGGAAGCACACATCACTTGTGTTCATAATGTGTTGATCAGACTAAGCCACACCACAAAGTCACCAGGGGGTCACTCTGCAAAGGAGTGGGGAAACAGCCATGAGCAACATCCAGGCTGCCATGTCATCCTTCTTGTCGCCTCAGGACCACTGAGGCCTGGTTCAGCTGTCTTTCAAATTTAGTGTTGCTGAGACCCATGGTTTTCAGTTGAGATGAAAGCTAAGTTATCAAACAAACATGAGTCAGTCTTAAATATAGGAATAGTGCCATTCTGATAACCAGAAGTGGCTGAAAAGTTAGAGAATTGGCTTAAGGTGTCCAAAGGAGACATCTTTACTCAGCAGAATGTCAGTGATTGGGGGAAAAAAATCGTGTCTCCTGAACTAATTCCTCAACAACCTGGTTACCTATGTGTTTCATTTTTCTCTTGCTGTATAGTGAATCACTCCAAAACTCAGTGGCTTACAGCAGCAGCCGCCATGTTATCCTGCTTGCTCCTGGTTCTGTGAGCTTGCTGGGCTCAGCTAGGTGGTGTGCCCCTCATGTGTGGTTGCAGTCAGACAGTAGCCGGGGCAGAATCTTCCAGATTCACTCACTGGGTTTCAAGAGTAAGCAGCCCAAGAGATAGCAGGTGGGAGCTGCCGGCTCCTCAAAGCCTGGGCCTAGCACGACGCTCTATTGGTCAGGCGGCCCCAGAGCTCAGATTTGGATGCCTCCAGACGTCCCAAGCTCAGGATGGACAGAGAAGAACTCAGTTTTCCTCCCTCCTTCCCCGCCCCCAGGCCAGAGCCCTTCCCTTTCTCTCAGGCCCCACAGCCAATCCTTTGATGCATCCTCAGACGACATCCAGAATCCACCCCTCCTCCCCACCTCAGCGCTGTGGGAGGGAGAAGCGTCACCACCCCGGTTCAGGCCGCCTCTCACCTGGACCATGAAAGTAGCCCCTCATGGTCTCCCTGCCTCCAGTCAAGCCCCCCCCACCACAGTCAACTTACACACAGCTACCAGCAGGTTGGTTTTGGAAATTACGGCAAATACACATAAAGTTTACCTTTTTTTTTTGAGACAGTCTTGCTCTGTCACTCAGACTGGAGTACAGTGGCATGATCATAGCTCACTGCCACCTCGACCTCCGTGGCTCAAGGGATCCCACCTCAGCCTCCCAAGTAGCTAGGACTACAGACACGTGCCACCACACCCAGCTAACTTTTTAACTTTTTTTTGTACAGACAGGGTCACACTATGTTGCCCAGGCTGGTCTTGAGTCCCTGGCCTCAAGTGATCCTCCTGCTTTGGCCTTGCACAGTGCTGAGATTACAGGTGTGATTACCATTTTAATCATTTTGGGTAAACAGTTAAGTGGCAGTTCAGACGCAAGGCATTAAATGCATCACGTTGCTGTGCAACTGTCACCACCGTCAATCTCTAGAACTTTTTCATCTTCGCCGAAACTCTGTCCCCATAAAACACTAATTCTCCATTCCCCCTTCCCCACAGTGCCAGGCAGCCACCATCCAGTCATCTGTTTCTATGAATTTGACTACTTTAGATACCTCACATAGGTGGAGTCTTGCAGTGTTTGTCTTTTTGTAACTGGATTATTTCACTTTGTATGATATCCTCAAGGTTCACCCTTGTTGTAAAATTTCCTTCCTTTTCAAGGCTGACTGAGGCCACATTTTGTTTATCCATTCACCTGTTTTGTATTTTTTTTTTTTTTGGGGGGTGGGATGGAGTCTCACTCCATCACCCAGGCTTGAGTGCTGTGGCACAATCTCAGCTCACTGCAACCTCTGCCTCCTGGGTTCAAGTGATTCTCCTGCCTCAGCTTCCTGAGTAGCTGGGACTACAGGTGCTCCACCACCACACCCGGCTACTTTTTGTATTTTTAGTAGAGATGAGGTTTCGCCATGTTGGCCAGGCTGATCTTGAACTCCTGACCTCAAGTGATCCACTCATCTCTGCCTCCCAAAGTACTGGGATTACAGAGGTGAGCCACCGTGCCCAGCCTATCCATTTATCTCTTGATAGACACTTGGGTTGTATCCACCTCTTGGCTACTGTGAATCAGTGTACAGATAGCTCTTTTGAGACCTTGCTTTCAGTTCTTTTGTGTACACAGAGTGTTGTTAAAATATATAAATCAGAGCAAATCACCATGCAAGGCCTTCCCCCAGCTTACAGCCCCCAAACCATGGGTTCCCAGCTGTCTGACCTGTGTGATTCTGCCTAATATGCCCAGTCACTCCCTGTTACTGGTCCCAGACTCCACTCCAGCCACAATATCGCATTGGCTGTCCCTCAGGCACAGCAGGTTCATTTCTGCGTCAGGGCTTCTGCGTGCCCTGTTTCATCTGGAGCACTTCCCAGCTGTCATCTAGCTTCCTTAGTGCAGCTAGGCCTCTGCTCAGATGTCTAGGAGATTAGTTATTCATTGCCGTGGAACTGATTACCTCAAAACATGGAGCTCAGACACAACAATCATCATTTATTCTCTTTCACTTGGTGTGTCAAAAATTGGGGTTTTTCAGGGTGGTTCTGACTCAGGGTTTCTTATGCTACTGCAGTCAGATGTCAACCAGGGTTGCAGTCTCATCTGAGGGCTCTACTGGGGCTTGGGCTCCACTTCCAAGATGATTCACCCTCACACAGTGAGTCAGTACTGGTTGTTGGCTGGAGGCCTAGTTCCTCCCCACACAGGGCTCTCTGCAGGTCAGGCTGAGCATCCTTACAACATGGTGGCTGATTTGCCCCAGAACAAGCTATCTGAAGATGCAAGGCTGAAACCATGATGCCCTTTGTGAACCAGCCACTCTTGCCACACTTCACTGGCCACACAGACCAGCCTGATTGACTGTGGGAGGAGACTACACAAGGGCATGACCTGGGATGTGAGGATTGCTGGGGCCACCTTGGAGGCTGGCAGCCTCACTGGCATCTTACACCTCTTTCTTTGCCTGACTCACCTCCCTAGCTCTTAACAGATCAACACGCCAATATGTGTTTGTGTCCTCTGGTAACAGGGAAGCTCCATGGCGGGTGGAGCTTCCTGTCTTCCCTGTGATCTAGGTCTGGGTTGGGCATATGTTTAGGGGACATTTTTTGGATGAATTAATGAGTGACTGAATGGATAAATGATGGCCCCCGGCCATGCGAGAATGTGGGAGGAGAATGTCCTCGCTCCTCAGTGTTCAGGCCTCTCATCACCCACCATCACCTCTTGGCCTGGTCACAGTCAGCTTCAGACATGCAGGTCTCCCACAGCCCATGGGGGTTGCGTCCCTCCTACCCCTGGCCTAGGAACACCCCATCTTCAGCCTCAGTCTCTCGAGGAGGCCACTCTGTCATTTTACAGTATCTGTCCTCACCCTTCTATCCTTAACCCTAATTGTCAACATAGCTATCCATGTGCATTTATTAAGTGCCTCCTGCATGCCAGCCCTTGTGGATGAACACTGCAGCACAGAGGATGGTCAGTAGGGAAACCATCATTGGGCAAGGTGGGGTGTGGTGGCGAGTGGTGTGGTCTGGAAGGGCCAGTGTCCAAGGTGGGCAAGGATGCTAGGTAGGGAGCTGGGAAGAGCATTCTGGGTGGAGGTCACAGCACACATGAAGATTTGTAAATGGCAGAGCTGGCTGCTGGAGGAACAGGAAGGCTATGAGCCTGGGGTGGGGGAGGAGGATGGTCAGATTCAGTGGTATGGCCCCTGTGGCCACCATGTGGTCTCTGGGCTTTGGGGTCAAGGATGGGGCAGGGAACCAGTAAGACGTGAGAAGGCAGCTGCCACCTTCCAGGCAAGAGATAACAGGGATGGTGGCCACCGAGGTGGGAGCAGGGCTGGGCTTGGAAGAGACAGCCCACGAGGGCGGGGTGCAGGTGAGCAGAGGCCTGAGTGAGGAAAGGCTGGCCCTGTGAGAACCAGGGGGAAGTGCCCCCACCCCACCCAGTGCAAAGAACCCCCGTGGAAATGAGCTTTGCCTGTGTGTAAAATTGTGCTTGCTTTCTCATGAGATCAAGCATGTGATGGCAAGAAAATCTGAGAGAAGCCAATAGCAAGGTGGGGGCTGTTAAGAGGAGTGGGTGTCAGGGCCAGGGCATCTGTGACATTGACAAAGATTCTCTCCTTGACCAAACTTTAGTCAGGCCCCTCAACTTTCTCCTTGGCCCATCTGTGAATTTCCTTGTAAAATCCAGTTTCAACAAAAAAACTCTCCTAGTGAGTTTAGCAAGAACTCCCCACCCTGGATACCTGATCACCCTTGATACCTAATCAGGGTTCTCACCCCCACCATCCCTGGGTGAGGTCTCGTCAGTCTGGGCTGTCTTTGTAAGAATTCTGTCAGCCGGAATCCCCCTCACCCCAATGTTTCCTCTTCCTATTTTCCATCCTCAGAGCCCCCTCCTGTCCCACTTGTCCTTGCTATATTTGGAGTTGAGCCCAGTTCTCTTCTGACATCTCTCTTCCCCTATCACAAGAGTCCTGAATAAAATGTGTTTCTACATCTATAACCACAGTCCAGCTCTGATTTTTGACTATCCAAGGGCAGGGCTTCCTGTTCACACTTCACCTCAGTTCACACTTTCTAAGGGGCCCCCACCTTCCCAGGACCTCACTTTCCATTTGGGGTCCAGGCAGCCACGGCTGGCCAGGAGGGAGGATGCGTGTGCAGGGGAACACCCAGGACCTGCCCTTTGACTGTGGGGGTGCCTGTGCCTGCTTGCAGCCCCTGTGGTGGGCATCCTGGCTGTAGACCCCTGGCTGCACCAGCAGCTATCCTGCTTTCGGCCGAGGCCTTCCATCCCATAGGCTTAGAGGGCATATCCCAGAGGGCATAGGGCTTTGAGTCCCTGCATGTAAAGTTGGGTTCCTTGAAGTAAATCCTCTTCAAACCCTAGGGTGGATGAGGAGCAGTGACCTGTACCTGGGAGGCTATGTCTGGCTGCTAGACTTTGGGCAAGGGGCTTCATGCTCCAAGCCTCAGGTTCCCTGTCCATCACATGGCCAGGGACAGTCCTGAGGGTGCAGGAGTGGACGTGAAGGTGGGATGCTGGCTTCCCCAGAAGGGGCTGGGGCGAGGGCTCCCTGAAGGTAGGCAGTGCCTGAAGCCCCTGAGGTCCCCACTGTGTCCCCCTTCCACTCAGTCCCCATCCTTTTGGCTCTGGCATCACTCAGTAGCAAGAGTATGTGCAAAATAAACCCAGAGAGGTAAGTACTGGACACCATAACAGTGTGATGGATGCAGAAGAATTGGGGTCAGGCTGCATCCCACTGGGACACAAGAGGCCCTCTGGGGAATCCCTTTCTGAGTCCCCCAGGGAGCACCTGGAACCCAGAGCCAGCCTGGACTCACCCAGGCACACATGCAGATGAGAGGCCTGGAGGGATCCACAGGCTGGGCCACTGCCCTACTGCCCTGGGGCTGGCCCTGTCCATGGGCCTGGGTCAGGTTGGATCTGATGGCAGCCTGGCCTCCCAGGGAACCTGGGCAGGGGCTCACCTCCAGTGTTTGGGGACAAGGGTGGCTGCTGTGCAGTGACCATGACTGGGCCCCAAGAGTTTTGAGGTTACCAGGTGACAATGGCACCCATTCTCCAGATGCCCTGTATGCAGGCCCTGATGGCAGGTCATGGCACAGGGGAGAACTGAGGCACAGCGACAGACAGCACATGGACTGCAGGGACCACTGTGCTGTCCCAGAAGTGAACACTGCGTTGGGCACCCCCATTCCAGGTCAGGCTCCGGCATCTCAAATTAGGGCTGCTATGGAGGAACGGCCAACACAGGCAGAGAGGGAAACGGGAAGGGCAGCTGCTGCTGCTGGCTGCGAGGGCGCTGCTCTTCCTTCTCTGGTTTCCACTTCCTGGCTGGGGCCCAATGCATTTGCATCATGTGGGGCTTCGGATTCTTGTGGTGGGCGCTGGAACTGGAAAGGCCAGGCCTACGAGAAGAGGGAAAGCAGGCGGGAAGGTGGGGAGTTTGCCCGAGGTCATTCATTTTACAGTCTAGGAAACTGAGGCTCAGGCAGGTTAAGTGACCTCCCCACTTAGGGTCACACTGCCAAGCTAGCGTCTTCTTTTGAAGGTGGGGAACTGGGGTTCCCCAAGAAGGCGTTGCCCACCCCCCGCGAGGTCACACCGTTGAGTCCAACTTCTCCCTTGGATTTGAGAGAGCATCGCTGGGCACTGCCTCCTTCGGCTGGTCCCTGTGGGGTACTGGACGCCCACAGCCCTTTTGCCCCAGGCCTGGCCCTGTACTACCAAGGCCCTGCCTTCCTGCATGACATTGGATCAGTCACGTCCCCTCTCAGAGTCTCAGTTTCCTCATCCCAGGGGTGGGGCGCGAGGCCGAGGGCAGGCAGCGGACGGAGTCGGCCGCCGCCCGTGCCACCTGGGTCCCGACTCCGCCACCCAGCGCGGCAGGGCCCGAAGGGCGGGCCCAAGACAGACTGGGCCCCCGGCAGGAGCGGGCGGAGCCACGGAGGCGCGCGGCCGCAGTAGCTGAGGCCGCGCCGAGGGCGGGCCCTGACAGGGCTCGAGTGAGAGGCGGGGTTTAAGGCCCCTGGTCAACGCCCGCGGGACCCGGGCCCAGCGAAGGGAGGGACTCTGGGCCCCTCGCGGCATCTTAACGGACGCCGGGAGGGGCGGGAATCCGGTGGCGCCTGCCCACGCCGGCAGCCGCAGGGTCGAGCAGGAAGGGGCGGGGCTCAGGGTCCCTGGAGGCGCGGAGACCGACGCCGAAGGGACGGGGCTCGAGCGAGGGGCGGGGCCCAGGGCTCCTGGAGGCGCTGAAGCCAAAGGAGGGGGCGGGGCTCACGAGGGGGCGGGGCTCAGGACTCGGAGGCGCGGAAGCCGCCGCCGGAGGGGGCGGGGCTCGAGTGAGGGGCAGGAATCAAAGACCCTCGCAGCAGCCTAACCCAGGACGGCAAGGGGGCGGAACTCGAGTGCGGGGCGGAGTTTAGAGCCCTGGCAGCGCCGTGGAGGGGCGGCCGGGGCGGGGTCTACCGCAAAGGGGCGGGGCTCAGTGAGGGGCGGGGTTTAGACTCCCCGAAGCTACACTGCAGAAGCCGGGGGACTGGCCTAGTGAAAAGGGACGGGAGAGCACGGTCCGCGGGCGGCAGTCACTGGAGCGAGTGGACCGCGCGGCTGACCGAGGGGCGGACGCACGGCGCGGCAGACATCTGGGGACTGCAGGCGGCGCCGTGTCCATCGCCATGACAGGTGGGCGCGGGGCTAGCTGGGCGGCAGGGGTGCGGGCGCCCTGGATGGGTGGCCAGGCCCGAGGGTCCGGCTGCTTTGCGAGTCGCCTTGCAGGCCGCGCCTGGGCTGCGGGGGCCGAGTGACCTTGGCCCGTCAGCTGCCGGTGGTGCGCGGGTGCACCCTCGAGAGGTGGTGGGTGTCCCGGGGCTTCTGCCCGGCGGGGCCATGCCAGCCGAGGCGGTGCCGGGCACGATGGGCGGTGGCCAGGCACGGGGCCGAAGAGGGCGGAGGCTACAGGGCAGCTCCGGGGTGGGGCTGCACGGCCAAGGTCTGGGTTCGGCCACTGCAAATGTGTGTTGGGAGGTGTCCCGTGGTGGGGAATTTGGCCTGAAATAGTAGGCGGTGGTAGAAATGACACCAGGGAGCATTCACAACGGTCCTGTTGTGATTCCGGCCATGGAAACAACGCTCCATCCTTGCCACCACCCAAACGAGGTCGCGGGACTGGAGATGCGTTCCTCGGAGGCGTGTGGTTTCTGTGGGACTCTGTGCAGCCTCCCAGACTCCCTCGGGGGTCCACGACCCCCTTTCCCCTGTTTAGGCCTAAGGGAATCGGGAACAGCAAGTGGACCCTCCAAAGTTGTTGTGCTCCACGCTGGTGGCCCCAGCCCAGCCATCCTCCCCAGGGCCTCTCTGGTCTGGGGACCTGCCCACCGTCCTCCTGATCTCAGACAAACAGGGTGACTCTGCTCTGTGGACTTTCCCCTGTTGGAGAAGCCCCATGAGGGTAATAAGCTGGTAAAGGACCCCATGGCAGCCTGGTCAGGGAATATGGGGGTTCCCAGAAGCCACACTTCATTCTCACTGTTCTGCTTCATGGAGCAGAATTGGCTCAGGGGGTCAGGGTGGCCCCAGAAGTCCCTAGTCCTCTCTCCTCTGTGCTCGCTCACTTGAGTCTCAGCCTAGGTCCTGCACACAAATAGGATCTCATGGGCTGGAAACATGACTTCCAGGACACCAGGCCAGAAGAGACCCCAGCTACCACCTGTTCCCCTTTGTCTTCCCTTCTAACCCTTCTTATTTGTGACTACCATTTCTGAGCACTTACTGTGCAGTGGACCCTATGTTGGATGATTCCTGTCCAAAATGATCAGATGGGGACACGTGGAATATCTTGTCTGTGTACAGATGGGGAAACAAAGTCTTAAACTGTGCCCTGCCCAGGGTGGGATTCCCTAGCTCCCTTAGCAAGTTCATCAAAATGTGTGGGGCACAATTCAGAGCTGTGTTGGTCTCCAAGGAGGCCTGTCCCAGGGACTGGGTGTTGGCAGAGCCTGAGGCCTTGCTGTCCATTGAGGAGCCTTCTTGCACAAAGGGACCCTGTCCCTTGCTGTCCATCAGAGAAGCCTTCTTGCACAGAGGGACCTGGAGCTGGGAGAGCACATCAGTCTGAGTGTCAGCTTCACCTTTTCGAGAGAGTGGGAACTGTACACTTCCCACCTCCCCTAGGCCTGGAGACATTCCCTCACAACCCTGTGTTTGGGATGGGGAACCAAGGCCCATGGAGCGCAGCCCTGCGAGGCTGCACACCTGTAGTCCCAGGCTCACTGCCTCCGTGCACCAACTAGGGGCCTGCCTCGCACCAGCCCTCTCTATGAACAGCGCATGTGAGCCAGTGCCTGCAGAACACTGAGGAGGTGTCTGCATGGGGCAGGTCCTTGACAAGTTACCTCCTGGGCTGTGCCGGGGAGTGAGCAGTCTTAGTTGGGCTGAGCACTGGGACAAGGGGACTTCTAGAAGAAATTCTGGAGGGGAGGTTGATGCCCAAGTGTCTGGACTCCAACTGGTTCAGGGCTGGAGGAACTCAGGAAGGTCTCTTACAGGTAGGACAGCAAGCTGAACATGAATTAACCAGGTAGAAACCAAGGAATAGGTATTCTCAGCCCAGGGTGGGGATCACAGACAGAATGGTGCTGTTGGGGGCTGCCAGGCAGGAAAGTCTCATGGGCCTAGAGGGCTGGGTGAGCATGGGTGGGGCCAGCTCCCACTGGGCCTCGAATGCCAGGCTGAGAGCATCAGTCTGGGATGGTAAGAAGGTTCATGTTAGGGTGGTAGAGTGTGGGTCCATGGTCCTGGTGCCAGCTTGGCAAGAAGGCAGGGGATGTGGGATGTGGGTGTGGTGAAGGCTTGGCGGGTGTGTGCCAGAGTGAGCCATCTTCCTTTGTCCTGTAAACAGTTCAGAGACTGGTTTATGGGGAGCTGGCACTGAGATGGTTTCCTTTCTTGTGCCTTTTCTGGCTTCCAAGTGCTGCCTGTGTGTAGTTTACATGCACAACTCGCAGGCAACCACAGGAAGCACAGAGCCCCCAAGCCGCAGAGCCCGGCTTCAGAACTGGGACCGTGCTGCCCATGCCAGCTGACTCATGGCTCACGGTGACTCATAGCTCTGCAGCTGCGGAGGCTCCGCCTGGCTAGCGGCTTGCAGAGCAGGAGGAGGCCTCTACGGGATGCTGGCCACAGTCCACCTACAGCCCTTGGTGGAATGTCTGGATGTCAAGAGGTGGTCCTCAACATGGCTGTGCCTGGGCCCGGATCTTGATCAGTCACTTCTTATCTGACTGCAGTCTTGGGCAGGTGCCTTATATTCTCGCTGTGCCTTAGTTTCCCTATCTGAAAATGGGGCTTGTGGTTGTCCTTATGTTGCAGAGCTGTTGGAAGGATGAAGGTTGTAGGTAGATGTAGGGCCCACAGAATGCCAGACATATGGGATTTTGTGGACATCTGTGGATTTTGGCTAATTCATCTTAGTTCTTTAACTAGAGGGCTGCAGGCGGTGGAGCCTGTCCATGTGGCCTTGGCAGATCACTTGGCATCCCTGTGCTTGGCTTCCTCACCATGGTGGGGCTGCTGGCGAATCCGCATAGGCTGCTGGGGGACTCAGTGCAGGTGAGGGCTGAGCCAGACTTCCCAGCCCCAGACACTGCCTCCCTGTGCGGCCCATGGCGAGTGGCTTCAGGCAGATGATGGGGTGGCTGATGGCCTCAAGTGGGCATCGTTGGGGGTAGCCACTGTGAACCAGGATGGCCCCCCTGTTACTCTCTTGAAGGCAGGTATCTATGGGGTAAGGACATGTTTGTGAGGTTGCTTGGTGAATGCCAGGCCACACCCATACACTGTGAGCCCCTGGAGGATGTGGATGGATCTGCCCATCACCATGGTCCTGAACCTGGTACAGGGCAAGCATGCTAAGACAGGCTGTTCTCACCTGAGCCTTGGTCTGCAGGGTCTACACAGGGCACCATGGAGCATGGCTGCTTTCGGGGCAGGTCCACATTCTGTGGTGCAGAAAGACCAGCCAGGATGCAGTGGCAACTGGAAAGAGACATGAGGAAGTAAAACAGTCTGTTGAGTCTGTGCTTCAAGAAGGAAACCCGAGAGGGGCCCCACTATGTCCAACATGATGACTGTTTTTGTTTTGAGACAGTCTCACTCTGTCGCCTGGGCTGGAGTGCAGTGGCACATTCTCCGCTCACTGCAACCTCCAACTCCTAGGTTAAATGATTCTCCTGCCTTGGCCTCCCAAAGTGCCGAGATTACAGGAGTGAGCCACTGGGCCCAGCCTTCATTTCTTTTTTTTTTCTTTCTTTCTTTCTTTTTTCTTTTTTGAGACAGAGTTTTGCTCTTGTTGCCCTGGCTGGAATGCAATGGCATGATCTTGGCTCACTGCAACCTCTGCCTCCCGGGTTCAAGCGATTCTCCTGCCTCAGCCTTCCAAGTAGCTGGGATTATAGGCATGTGCCACCATGCCCGGCTAATTTTGTATTTTTAGTAGAGATGGGATTTCTTCATATTAGTCCAACTGGTCTCGAACTCCTGACCTCAAGTGATCCACCGGCCTTGGCCTCCCAAAGTGTTGGGATTACAGGCGTGAGCCACCGTGCCCCGCCTCAGCTTTCATTTCTTTTTAGCACTGAATAATATTTGTTGTATGGACAAACCAGAGTTTCTTTTCCATTTACATTTTTTTGTGAGAAAGTATACAGAAAGATAAAATTTACCTTCTTATCCATTTTTCAGTGTACACTTCAGTGATTTAAATATACTCAGTGTTGTGCAGGTATCACTACTGTCCATTTCCAGAACTTCTTTTCATCCCAAACAGAAATTTTGTACTCATTAAACAATAACTCTCTTTTCTCCTTCTGCCCATACCTTCTGATAATCTCTATTCTATTCCTGTCTGTATGAATTTGGCTGCTCTAATTACTTCATATAAGTGGAATCATATAATGTCTGTCCTTTTGTGCCTTGTTTATTGGATTTAGCATAATGTTTTCAAGGTTCATCCATGTTGTAACACCCATGTATCAGAATTTTCTTTCTTTTTAGGGCAGAATAATATTCCATTGTGTATACACACACACACACACACACACACACACACACACACACTACATTTTGATAATTTCATTCATCTTTTGGTGAACATTTGCACTATTTCCATCTTTTGGCTATTTTGAATAATGCTGCTAAGAAAACCAGTGTGCAAGTATTCATTGTGTTCCTGCATTTATTTATTTATTTATGACAGAGTCTCACTTTGTTGCCCAGGATGGAGTGCAGTGGTGTGATGTTGGCTCACTGCAACCTCTGCCTCCTGGATTCAAGTGATTCACATGCCTCAGCCTCCCCAGTAGCTGGCACTACAGACGAGTGCCACCATGTCTGGCTAGTTTTTTGTATTTTTATTTTATTTTTTTAATTTATTTATTTAGACAGAGTCTTGCTCTGTCACCCAGGCTGGAGTGCAGTGGCCTGATCTTGGCTCACTGCAACCTCCACCTCTCGGGTTCAAGTGATTCTTCCGCCTCAGCCTCCCCAGTAGCTGGAACTACAGGCGTTCATCACCATGCCCAGCTAATTTTTATATTTTTTTAGTGGAGATGGGGTTTTACCATATTGGCCAGGCTGGCCTTGAACTCCAGACCTCGTGATCCACCCACCTCTGCCTCTCAAAGTGCTGGGATTATAGGCATGAGCCACCGCACCTGGCCTGTATTTTTAGTAGAGACAGGCTTCACTGTGTCGTCCAGCCTGGTCTTGAACTCCTGACCTCAAGCAGTCTGCCTACCTTGGCCTCTCAAAGTGCTGGGATAACAGGCGTGAGCCACCACACCCGGCAGAGGTCCTGCTTTTAGTTGTCTAGGGTATATACCTGGAAGTAGAATTTCTAGATCACACAATAATTCTATGTTTACATTTTTGAGGAACTGCCATACTGGTTTCTTCCACAGTGAATGCACTATTTTACATTTTCACCAGTAATGCCCAAGAGTTTGAATTTCTCCATATCCTCACCAACACTTGTTATATTAATATATAGCTATCCTAATGAATATGAAGTGATATCTCATTGCGGTTTGGGTTTGCATTTCCTTAATGACTAATGATGAGCTTTTTTTTTTTGAGATGGAGTCTCGCTCTGTCTCCCAGGCTGGAGTTCAGTGGTGCGATCTTGGCTCACTGCAACCTCTGCCTCCCGGGTTCAAGCAATTCTCCCCTCCAGCCTCCCAAGTAGCTGGGATTACAGGCACACACCTCCGTGCCTGGCTAATATTTGTATTTTAAGTAGAGACGGGGTTTCTCCATGTTGGCCAGGCTGGTCTTGAACTTCTGACCTCACGTGATCCACCCGCGTCAGCCTCCCAAAGTGCTGGGATTACAGGTGCGATGAGCATTTTTTTTCAGGTTCTTATTGGCCAGTTGTATATTTTCTTTAGCGAAATGTCTATTCAAGTTATCTGCCTGTTTTTGAATTGCATTCTTTGTGTCTTTTGCTGTTCAGTTGTAGGAGTTCTTTATGGAGTATGAATACTAATCTCTTATGAGATATATGCTTTGCAAATATTTCTCCTATTTATGTGAACTGTTTTTTCACTCTCTTTTTTCCCACTCTTTTAATTAAAAATAGGGTTTAACTCTAGACTTATTCTATGCCAGTGATCCATATGTCTTTCTTTATGATAGTACCACATTGTTTTCATTATTGTAGCTTTTTACACTAACTTTGGAAAGCAGGAAATATGAGTCTTCCAACTCTGTTTTATTGTTGGTGGTGGTGTTTTGTTTTGTTTTGCTTTTTTAAGATTTTTGTTGTTGTTGGCTATACAGGTATCTTGAAATTCTATATGAGTTGGGTTTTTCTATTTCTGCAAAAAACATTTGAGGTTTTGACAGGGATCGCCTTGAATCTGTAGATTGCTTTGGGTGGTGCTTGCAGCAGTGTTTTGTGGTTTTCAGTGTACAAGATTTTCATCTTCTTGATTACATTTTTTCCTAAGTATTTTATTCTTTTCAATGCTATTGTAATTGAGTAGCTTTCTTAATTTTTGGATTGTTCATTGTTAGTATGTAGAAATGAAATAATTTTGTGTATTGATTTTATATCTTGCAACCTTGCTGCATGATTTTAATTAGCTCTAACTTTAAAGAAAAAGATTTTGGCCATGCGTGATGGCTCATGCCTGAAATCCCAGCACTTTGGGAAGCCAAAGTGGACAGATCATGAGGTCAAGAGATCAAGACCATCCAGGCCAATGTGGTGAAACCCCGTCTCTACTAAAAAATACAATAAATTAGCTGGGCATGGTGGTGCGTGACTGTAGTTCCAGCTACTTGGGAGGCTGAGGCAGGAGAATTGCTTGAATCTGGGAGGCGGAGGTTGCAGTGAGCCGAAGTCGTGCCACTGCACTCCAGCCTGGCGCCTGGTGACAGACTGTGACTCTGTCTCAAAAAAAAAAAAAAGATTTTAGGGTTTTCGCTATATAAAATCATGTCATCTGTGAAAAGAGAAAATTTTACTTTTTCCTATACAATTTAGATGCCTTTTATTTCCTTTTCCTTTTCTTGCCTAATTGCTCTGGTTAGAACTTCCAATACTATGTTGAATAGAAGTGGTAAAAGTAGACATCTTCATTTTCTTCCTGATCTTAAAGAAAAAGCTTTCAGTCTTTCACCATTAAGGTATGATGTTAGCTGTGGGCTTTTCATATAAAAATATCCTTCAATAGGCTGGGCAAGGTGGCTCTGCCTGTAATACCAGCACTTTGGGAGGCCGAGGCAGGTGGATCATGAGGCCAAGAGATCAAGACCATTCTGGCCAACATGGTGAAACCCCGTCTCTACTAAAAATGCAAAAATTAGCTGGGCTTGGTGGCGCACACCTGTAATCCCAGCTACTCGGGAGGCTGAGGCAGGAGAATTGCTTGAATCAGGGAGTCGGAGGTTGCAGTGAGCTGAGGTCGTGCCACTGTACTCTAGCCTGGCAACAGAGTGAGACTGTGTCTCAAAAAAAAAAATCATTCAATATATGAAGTGGGATGGTTCCAGGAATCCCCTCAAAAAATCTAAGGATGTTCGGCTGGGCGCCGTGGCTCACACCTGTAATCCCAGCACTTTGGGAGGCTGAGGTGGGTGGATCACGAGGTCAACAGATCAAGACTATCCTGGCCAACATGGTGAAACCCCATCTCTACTAAAAATACAAAAATTAGCCAGGCGTGGTGGCACACGTGGTGCACTCCAGCCTGGTGACAGAGCAAGACCTCGTCTCAAAAAAAAAAAAAAATCTGAGGATGTTCAAATCCCTTATGTAAAATGGTATAATATTTGCACCTACACGCATCCTCCCATATATTTTAAATCATCTCTAGGTTACTTATGATACCTAACATGATGTAAATACTATGTAAATAAGCGTTGTACTGTATTTTTAAAACTTGTATTTTCTGTTGTATTGTTATTTTTATTGCTTTTTCCCAGATATTTTATATCTGCTGTTGATTTAATCCCTGGATATGGAACCTGCAGAGACAGAGTGCCAACTCTACGGCCTTTATCATGTTGAGGAAGTTTCCTTCTGTCTTAATCCATTTTGTGCCACTAGAACAGAACACTTGAAACTGGGGCATTTATAATGAGCAGCAATTTTTAGGCTCATGCTTCTAGAGGTTTGGAAGTCCAAGCCGGCATCTGGTGAGGGCTTCTTGCTGTGTTATCCCATGGTGGAAGGCAGAAGGGCTAGAGAGAATAAGAGGGAGCAAGAGAGGAAGGAACAAACATGAAGCTTCAAGCCCTTTTATTGATGGGCATTAATCCATTTATGACAGTAGAGCCCTCATGACCTACACACCTCTCATTGGGCATTATCTCTCAGTACTGTTACACTGGGGATTAAGTTTCCAATACATGCTTGTTGACACATTCAAACCGTAGCATCTTCTAGACCTAATTAATTGAATGTTTATATCAAGAAAGGATTTTGACATTTATCAAATGCTTATTCTGCGTCAACTGAAATGGCTATGTACTTTTTTTCCTTTATTTTATTAATGCAGTATATTTCGTTGATAGTTTTTTTTTTTTTTACATGTTGAACCATCCTTGTATTCCAGGAATAAATCAATCTATAATTCTTTTAATATGCTGCTAAATTTGATTTGCTAGTATTTTGTTGATTTTTCCATCAATATGCATAAGGAGTATTGGTCTGTAGTGTTCTTTTCCATTTTTCTGTTTTTGCAGAGACAAGGTCTTGCTGTATTGTCCAAGTGATCTTGAATTCCTGGCCTCAAGTGACTCTCTTGCCTGTCTCCCAAAGTGGTTTTCTTTTCTTAAAGTGTCTTTGTCTGACTTTGGAATCAGGGTAAAGCTGACCTCATAGAATTAGTTATGGAGTGTTCCCTCCTCTTCAGTTTTTTTGGAAAAGTTTGAGGAGGATTGGTATTAGTTCTTCTTTAAATATATGGTAGAATTAACCAACAGAGCTATCTAGTCCTGAGCTTTTCTTTCTTAGGACATTTTTGATTACTGATTTAATCTTCTTACTAGTTATTGGTCAGGTTTTTTTATTTCTTTGTGATTTAGTTTTGGTAGATTGTGTTTTGGGGAATGTTTTCATTTCATTTATTCAATTTGTTGGTATACAAATGTTCATAGTATTCTCTTATATCCCTTTGTATTTCTGTAAAGTTCATGGTAATGTCCTCACTTTCAGTCCTGATAATAGTAATTTGGGTCTTGTTTTCATCAGTCTAGCTAGTTTCATCATTTTTATTGATCTTATCAAAGAATCAACTTTGGTTTTCTTGATTTTTCTCCACAGTTTTTTTAATTCTCTATTTCATTTGTCTTCACCCTAATCTTTATTATTTCCTTCCTTCTGTGAGCTTTGGGTTTAGTTTGCTCTTCAATCTCTCTGGTCTTTACTTTTTCCTTTTCTCATTCCTTAAGGTATAATGTTAGGTTACTGATTTAAAATGTTTTTAAATATATGCATTTGCAACTATAATTTGCCCTCTCATCATTGTTTTTGCTGCATCCCTTAGGTTTTGGTGTGGTATGGGTGTGTGTGTGTGTGTGTGTGTGTGTGTGTGTTTGTGTGTATGGTTTTCTCATGTGATTTCCTAATTTCCCTCATGATTTCTTTTTTGATCCATTGGTTGGTTGGTTGGTTGGCTGAGACAGAGTCTCACTCTGTCATCCAGGCTGGAGTGCAGTGGTATGATTTCAGCTCACTACAACCTCCACTTCTCAGGTTCAGCAATTCTTGTGCCTCAGCCTCCCAGGTAGCTGGGATTACTTGTGTGCATCACCATGCACAGCTAATTTTTGTATTTTTAATAGAGATGGGGTTTCGCCATGTTGGCCAGGCTGGTCTCAAACTCCTGATCTTAAGTGATCTGACTGCCTCAACTTCCCAAAGTGCTGGGATTACAGATGTGAGCCACCACGCCCGGCCTCATTGGTTGTTTAATTTTATCATATTTGTGAGTTTTTCAGTTTTCTGTTGTTGATGTATAGCTTCATTCTATGTGATCAGAAAATATTTTTGTATGATTTTAACCTTTTTAAATATATTAAAACTTATTTTGTGGCTGGGCATGGTGGCTCACCCCTGTAATCCCAGAACTTTGGGAGGTCGAGGCGGGCGGATAACGAGGTCCAGAGATCGAGACCATCCTGGCCAACATGGTGAAACCCCATCTCTACTAAAAATACAAAAAAATTAGCTGGGCGAGGTGGCACACCCCTGTAGTCCCAGCTACTTGGGAGGTTGAGGCAGGAGAATCGCTTGAACTCAGGAGATGGAGATTGCAGTGAGCCGAGATCGCGCCACTGCACTCCAGCCTGGACGACAGTGTGAGACTCTGTCTCAAAAAAATTAAATAAATAAAACTTATTTTGTGGCCACAAACTTGTTTTGTGGCCTATCTAGGGGAATGTTTCATGTGCACTTGAGAAAAATGTCTATTCTCTATTATTGGATAGAGTGTTCTGTATATGTCTACCAGGTATAATTGGCTTATGGTGTTGTTGGAGTCCTCTCTTTCCTCATTTATCTACTGTCTGGTGGTTCTATCTCTTATTGTATGTGGTGTTTTGAAGTCTCCAAATATTATTATAGAGATTTCTGTTTCTCCCTTCAATTCTGCCAGTGTTTGCGTCATGTATTTTGAAGCTCTGATATTTGGTGCATATATGTTTATAACCGTTACATATTCTTGATGGATTTATTATTAATACATAATGTACTTTTTAATCTCTTGTAACAGATTTTTACTTATAGTCTGTTTTGTCTGATATTAGTATAGCTACCTCAGCTCTCTTTTGGTTACTATTTGTATAGGATTTTCTTTACATCCTTTCACTTTCAACCTCTTTGTATCTTTAGATCTAAAGTGAGTCTTTTGTAGACAGCATATAGTTGTATCATGTTTTAAAAATCCATTCTGCCAATCTATTCCTTTTCACAGGAAAGTTTGGCTGGGCACGGTGGCTCACGCCTATAATCCCAGCACTTTGGAAGGCTGAGGCAAGCAGATCATCTGAGGTCAAGAGTTTGACACCAGCCTTACCAACATGGTGAAACCCTGTTTCTACTAAAAAAAAATTACAAAAACTAGCCAGGCATGGTGGCACATACCTGTAAGCCCAGGGAGAATTGCTTGAACCCAGGAGGAAGACGTTGCAGTGAGCCGAGATCTGGCCATTGCACTCCAGCCTGGGCAACAGAGCAAGACTCCATCTCAAAAAAAAAAAAAAAAAAGAAAGAAAGTTTAACCTATTTACATTTGAAGTAATTGCTGATAAGGAATGTATTACTACTGCCATTTTGCTATTTTTTTCCTATATGTCTTATAGCTTTTTTGACCCTCATTTATTCTATTACTGCTTTATTTTGTGTTTTGTTGATTTTTTTATAGTAACACATTTAGACTCCCTTCTCATATTCTTTTGTGTTATATTCTATAAATATTTTCTTTGTGTTTGCCCCTCTGTCCATAGGGAAACAGGACAAGCTGCCACAGTATGTAAGGCGATGCACTTGTTCAGTCCCCGCAGGGATCTGTACCCCATCCTCTCCATGCCCTCATGCCCTCCCATGGTCACTCCAATGCTCAGCCTTAAAGATCTGTCATTCTAAGAAACATTCTTAATGGAAAAGAATGGTACAATGATGTTTAATGGTGATTCTGGAAAAAAAAAAAAAAGGCAAATGAAAAGCATTTCTAACTCCCTGGGAGAACTCACTGGTTTACTGTTGGTAGAAGCTTCTTAGGGCCTTGAAGACACATTGTGTCCCATGGTGATGCCAACATGGGCCACCCTGAGCCCTGTGTCCCTGTATCTGTGCCACTGTGAAGATCTGCAGAGCCCACGTCTGGACATTCTCAATCTTGAACTCCAGAGCTCAAGTGATCCACCCACCTCGGCCTCCCAAAATGCTGGGATTACAAGCGTGAGCCATTGCGCCTGGTCTGAGCCACCACGCCTGGCCCTGGGCATTCTGAGCCACCTGTGTCACCTGTGCCTTCTGCAGACATCAGCTGTTTCCTGATGGCCCTGCAGGTAGCCCTTGAAAAGTGGATTCTTAGCCCCTCTGAGTTTGTTTTCTGCGATAAGCTCTGTGAAAGTGGGTTTCCACCACAACCCCTCACTTCGACCTTCTGATGAGGCAGGTTGGCAGGAGGCAGGTTGGCAGGCCGGGGGCAGCTCTCAGCTGTGCAATGTGCACCACACAGGCTGGGATGGCTGTGACCCTGCAGGTGCACCCTCCTGGTGGGCACCCTCCTCAGGGGCGATGCCCTCCTGTGGTCAGTGTCAGCATGAGGCTGCTGTCTCTGGTCCCCTTGGGCTGTGCTGGCTCATGCACCTGTGCTATCTGTTTTAGATCAGACCTACTGCGACCGCCTGGTGCAGGACACACCTTTCCTGACAGGCCACGGGCGCTTGAGTGAGCAGCAGGTGGACAGGATCATCCTCCAGCTGAACCGCTACTACCCACAGATCCTTACCAACAAGGAGGCGGAAAAGGTGCTGAGGAGGTGAGGGGGGTGCCCGAGACACTGCTCAGTTTCCCTTCTTTTCTGGGCTGGGAGAAGCTGGTGACCGGCCCTGGGTCATTCTCTCACAGAATGACACACTAGGTATGTCAGGATTCAGAGGTGACACATCTGGACCTGGCTATTAAGGCTGCCTGAGCTACAAACTGGCCCTTTGGGGTGAGCCCAAATGAGCCCAGAACATCATCAGGTCTCTGTGCCTCGGTTTCTTCATATGTAATTGGGCTTGCTGTCCCCTTCCCCGGTTGCTGGGAGGGTTACAGGAGATAACACGTGACAACGCACGAAGCACACGGCAGTATAAGAAGTGGTAGGTGGGGGAGACGAGAAAGGGGGCAAGAGGGAGGGCCGAGGAGGGAGGGGCAGAGAGATAGCTGAAGTGGGGTGGGGACCAGAGGTTGGGCCTGGCCCACCCCAGTGCTACAGGGCTTTCTGCACTCTGCATCTTCCAAAGGTTCAAAGTGGGCGAACATTTGTTTCATTTTCTCTAATTTCCACGTTGCTGTACGAGGCTGGAAAGCCCAGCATGTCACAGGTAGGCAGCTGAGCTTCTAGGCAAGCAGATGCTGACCCACAGCCGCACCTCACTCTGCCCCTCTCAGCAGTGCTGAGCGGGCTGGTCTCCCTGGAGCTCCAGCTTCCCCATGGTGGAGTGGACGCCTTGAGCCCTGGGCTGGCAGGTGTGGTGAGGACTGGCTGAGCTGAGCCAAGTAAATGCCTGCCCAAGAGCCCTCGTCCCTAGATGGCCCTACAGCCCTGTGGGCAGCCACGCTCATCACCCCATCTCACAGAGGTGGTCCCAAGGCCCAAGAGGCAGCCACTTGCCCAGGTCACTCATCTCAGGAGTGTCAGGTTACATCCTGAGTTCATCCTATTACTTGGGAAAGTGCCCAGGGCCAGCGGCTGTCACTGTCACATGGCCCTGGCCTCTCAGAGCTGCAGAGCTGGGCATACCAGGGTGGCTCTGCTGGAGATGGCATTTAAGATGCAATTCCTGGGCTCTCTCCTGGGAGGTCTGTTCTGCCCATCCCCCCAGTGCCCGGTGGCCCTGAGGGGACACTGGATGAGAGAGTTGGGTACCCCCTGCCAGCTCCACCCACGTCTGTGGCTCTGGCGTCCCCACTGAGCCACCTGTTCTTTGACAGCCATCACCAAGACCAGAGGGATGGGCAATGGGTGCCAGAGACCGCTAGGCCTTTGGGGTAGAGGTCCTGCCAGCCTCTTTCCCCTCTGGGTGACTCCAATTGAGTCCCTTCTCCTCTTGGAGCTGTCATTTCCTCACCTAGCAAGGGGTCATGATGCCATGTGCAAGGCTGTCCTGAGGGTTGGGGCATCTCCTGAAACAGTGAGGTTGGCCCATAACAGAACAGGAGTCAACACAGGCCCTGCTCCCGGCTCAGGCGCTGCTTCTGTTACAAAGGCGGTACGGTCATTTTACAAGTTAGGAGCTCACATCCATCTCTTATTATTGTAAGTGAAGTCTAATACATGTTCACTTTTTAAAGGTTTAGAAAGTTTCAGATGTTTATACAAGGGAAAGCACATATGTCTTCCTTCCAGGCACCGTAGCTCCTGTCACCCATGTGTCTGCCATTTCCATACCACCAGGGAATGGCAACTCCGGTTCCCCGTGGCCATGTAGAATGGTGTGTTGCCACCAGGTGGCAGCACCAGGCCACAGACTCCTGGTCCTGCAGGTCAAGTCCCAGTGTGGCCTGTCCACTGACCTTGAGAACCACACATTTCTCGGTCAGATGCATCAAAAGAGCCAATACTTCTGTCAACCTTTTTTTTTTTTTTTCTGTTTTTTGTTTTGAGATAGAGTCTCTGTGGCCCAGGCAGGAGTGCAGTGGTGTGATCTTGGCTCAAAGCAACCTCCGCCTCCTGGTTTCAAGTGATCCTCTGGCCTCAGCCTCCCAAGTAGCTGGGATTACAAACATGTACCACCATGCCTGGCTCATTTTTGGTACTTAATAGAGACGGGGTTTCACTATGTTAGCCTGGCTGGTGTCAAACTCCTGACCTGAAACTCCTGATCCACCTGCCTCGGCTTCCCAAAGTGCCGGGACTATAGGCATGAGCCATATAATGAGCTTCAACTTATTTTTTAAATACTTGAATCACGTTCCTCCAGACTGAAAAACAGCAGAAGTCAGCACTTATGCCATCACTTCATTGATTCCCTGCCATAGCCTACCATGTGGGTTCATTATCCCCTTTTTACAAATGAAGAAACCAAGTCTCAGAGGAGTGGAGTAGCTGGCTAAAGTCACACAGGAAGCCACACTAAGTCCCAAGACTTGGAATGATGTCACCGGCCCTGTGCTTTCCTTGTGACCACTCCCAGCCTCAGTTTCCCAACCTCCCGCCCCATAGGGAGTATGAGGAGTAGCAGTGATGCCTGTGACAGAGGCAGTGCCAGGCACTGTGGTGTGTGGGTAGCGGGCAGGGTGTCCCAGGGTCCAGCAGCTATCCTGACACTCGATGGGGAAGCTGAGGCTGGGGGCCTGAGCCTGGCACTCTGCCCTGCCCCACAGCCAGCCCCTCTGGCCTGATCTTCCTTGGCACCCCCTTGTACCCTCAGTTCCGGAACCCCAAGGCGTCCTTGCGTGTGCGGCTCTGTGACCTCCTGAGCCACCTGCAGCGGAGTGGCGAGCGGGACTGCCAGGAGTTCTACCGAGCCCTGTATATCCACGCCCAGCCCCTGCACAGCCACCTGCCCAGCCGCCATGCTCTGCGTAAGTCTCACATCCCCAGCCACACACGCTTGGTGCTGGCCCAGGGAGAGCACCCCAGCCTGCTGTTGATGGCATGGATGTCCTCTGGACCCCCCAAGTCTGCTGCAGCCCAGGCCTGGCATCCCCACTCACCCAGCCCCTCCCTAGAGGCCACCCTATGGCCCTGAGGGGAGAGTGTGGCAGGCACAGGCAGTGCAGACGTCGGTCTCTGTCTCCCACTCCCCGCTCCTCCGTCTCTCTCATGGCAGTTTCCACACAGAAGGGGACATCCTGTACATCTACTCTTGCTCTTCCTTTTCTAACCTCATTCCAGGGGGATCCCTTCATATCTGTCTGGATAGCAGCCTTGTTCCCACAGCTGCATGGTGCTCCTAGGTGGTCCCAGCTGGAATTACCCAACCCCATGACAGGCCCTTTCATTGCAGCGATCTGCACACGTGTGGGTGTTTCCACAGGGCATTGTCGGGCATGAGTGGCTGGTCCCAAGCATGTGCATTTCGGTTTTGAGGCTCCTGTCCCCAGGCAGCGTGTGGTCAGGCCCTGGGAGTCACGTGGATGCCAGTAGCCCAGGCCCTCAGAACTGCTGGGACCTGGGGGACACATCAAGGCGAAGATGGCAGCTTGGATCTGACGCCTCCATGCTCAGGGCTCCCGGAGGAGAGGCTGCTGCCCCTTGACACTGAGACAACAGGACAGAGACCAGAGGGACTGGTTGGGGCTGGCTCGTCCTAGGCTACTAAACTGGGGTCTCTGACCCCCTGGAGGCCTCCACAGGCCCCACAGGACACAGCGCAGATGGTGGGCAGGGAGAGCTCGAGGGCAGGCCCAGCCCCGAAGGTGGGACTGGCTCTCCCTCCCCAGCCATGAGTATGCCACAGGGGGCTTTCAGAACCAGGCAGGGCCAAGCCTTGGCCCTGCTGGCGGTAGAGCACCTTCTGTGGCTCCCAGGTGCCTAAAGGTCTCCAGCACGTCACAGGCTGGAGAGCCTCCCGGGGAGGCCTGGGCAGTAAGCTCCGGGCCAGCTGCACCCAGTGAGGCAGCCACCGTGCCGACAGCGGCCATGCTGTCCACAGCGATGTTCGTGCTGCGTTCGGTGCCTGTGGCCACCAGGGTACAATGGCCCTCCAATGCCCATGGCCCTTGAAATCACAAGAACTGGACCAGAGGAGAGGACCCAGACTGTGCATAGTTCCCTGAGGAGGGCTGGCCTCATGTCCCACGGTCTGGTCCTGCCTGGCAGCCCCAGGGGGCAGCAACGGCCTTGGGCTTCTTGTGGGGTGACCGCCTTGCTCTCTGGCCCTGCCCATTGACTGACTAACCGTGCTCTGTGGTTTTGTTTCCAGAGAACTCAGATTGCACAGAGCTAGACTCGGGCAGCCAGAGCAGCGAGCTGAGTGACAGGGGTAACGCCTCCCTGCTGCCCCTCCCTCTCTCTCCCTCTCTCTCCCTCTCTTTACCCTCCCCAGGGCTCCATCTCCGCCTCAGGGCCTTCTCCACCCCAAGTCCGGCTCCATTCCTGGCCTTCTGTTGGTGACAGACCCCCTACGGTGCTCGCTTGGGGGCCCTTCAGGCAGCACCTCAGCCTGGCACCCCCACTCCCCTGCACAGCCCCGGGTCTCAGGACCCTGCCCCTCTGAGGCCCAGGGGAGCCCAGTTCACGCTGGTTTCTCCCCAGGACCCATGAGCTTCCTGGCTGGCCTGGGCCTTGCCGTGGGACTGGCCCTGCTCCTGTACTGCTATCCGCCAGGTGGGTGCAGGTGGACTCTCACAAGGCCGGGCTTGCTTCCCCTCTGCCACCAAGCCAGGGCCCCAGACCCTGCCCAATTCAGGACCCCTTGGCCTCTCTGTACCTCAGTGTCTGCACTTGTGCAGTGGGGTGGTGTCACCTGGCAGGGCTCATGAGAAATGGGATGTGAGGAGGCCCCCAGTGTCCACTGGCCCCTGCCACCCTTGGGAACCAGAGAACAGTGACCCCTAGTGGGAGGAGGGTGCAGCCAGGACTCCAGGTGTTAGCCCTGCCACACCTGGGACTTTGGCCACACCTCTGACCTTGAGCCATGTGGGGCCCTTGAGCAGGTCACGTGCCACAGGGCCTTGGGTCTCCACCAGCCACAGGCCTGATGCAAGGAGCCTGCCAGGACCCTCTGCTGGCACCTGGCCTGGCCTGGCCTGTCTCCCCTTTTCTGTGATGCCTGAGTTTGTTGTGCTGGGAGGCCTACTGGGTGCAGGGATACAGGCACACACGGCAGGACCCAAAGGCCCGTGGGGCACTCGGGTGGGGCCTGGGGGGTCTGGAATCTGCCCAATTCTTGTCTTTTCAATTCAAGCCAAGACCATGACTGGGAGGGGCACCCTGCCTCAGAGCCCCCACCCACCGTGGGAGGGATGGAAACAGAATTCACCTGTGGGACTGGATCCTGAGCCTTTGCCTCCCCTTTTGTCTTCTAGACCCCAAGGGCCTGCCAGGGACCCGGCGCGTCCTCGGCTTCTCACCTGTCATCATCGACAGACATGTCAGCCGCTACCTGCTGGCCTTCCTGGCAGATGACCTGGGGGGGGTCTGACGGACCCCGGACCCAGGGCCTCCCCTGCCACTCAACCAAAGAGTCTTCAGCCAGCCCAACAAGGGCTGCTGCTTCTTTTTCTAAATGCTTATTTTTCATTATTTATAGTTTCTGTAAGAAACGCATCTTCACCTTACAAGGTGCTGACCCATATTAAATATTCAAGTTCTGTCAGCCTGCCTCGTTCCTCAACCTCAGGAGGGTTTCAGAGATTATTGCAGCTATGGCTGCTCCCACTGGGGCTGGGCCCTGGTGTTCCCGGCATCCCCAGCTGCTGGCACAGACATCAGACAGGACTCCCTCCACATGGGCTCACCTGCCACAGATATAAGCCCCCAGGCACTGCCCCCATACCTCACATGTCCCCCGACATACACACTGCCCCCACCTCAGATAAGCCCCCAGGCACTGCCCACCACCTCAGATGTCCCCCCAACACTGGTCCCCACTTCAGAGGTCCACTACACTGTCCCCTCCCACCCCACATGCCCCCTTCCATACATTGTCCCCTCCCACCTTAGATTTCCCCACACACTGTCCCCTGCCACCTCAGATGTCCCCACACACTGTCCCCTTCCACCTCAGATGCCCCCCACACACACTGTCCCCTCCCACCACAGATGCCCCACACACACAGACCCCACCCACCACAGAAGTCCCCACACACAGTCCCCACCCACCTAATAATTCCCCACACAAAAGACCCACCCACAGAAGAAATAAACAAACACAAAAAAACAAACAAAAAAAAACCTCATCCCA
>CAUYLG010078817.1:0-15567 GCA_963573385.1 Cacajao melanocephalus | reverse complement strand
AGAGGTTTTTAATACCCATTTTTAGACTGCATTCTAGCCTGGGCAATAGAACAAGAATCCCGTTCTCTCTCCCTCTTTCTCTTCCTCTTTCTTTCTCTTGTACATTCTTTTTTTTTCTTTCTTTCACTCTCACTTTCTTTCCTCTTTTTCTGTCTTTCAAAAAAACAAAACAAAACAAAACAAAAAACAAAAAAAAAGGATCTTATCGTTTATAAAACTCCCAAACTCTTGAGTTTTCTTCTTCTTAGTCAACCTCCTTAGAGCTAAGAAAAAAGAATATACAGCATAATAAAAACATTCTGTAATGGACTGCTGAAGGAGCTTCTCCAACTGGAATATTGAAGTTTTAAAAACAACAACTAGACACTCAAGAGGGATATACCCTATCTATGAAGTCTTGACCAAAAAAAAAAAAAAAAAAAAGGAAGCTGAATCTAAGCAAGCTCCTAGATCTAGCTATCAGATTGCAGGAAATACAGAGGACAAAGAAACATGTTCTATAATACAATAGGGTTGCTGTCAAAAAAAACCCAGACTCCCAGGAATTCTACAGGACAGACAGTCTGGTTACTTGAACAGAACTACACAAGGTTTAATAAAAGGGGATTGAGTGAGACTCTATAGATTATAAGACACTTAGGAGACATACAATAAACTGTAAAGTAAATAAACAAAACCACTAGAGAAAAACACTCTATATACTAGAAAGAAAAGGAAACTACCCAATAAAATAAAGCTCATATATGAAAAGCCCACAGCTACCATCATACTCTATGGTAAATATCTAAAAGTTTTTCCTCTAAGATCAGGAACAAGACAACAAGGCTGCTTTTGCCACTTTTATGTAACAGAACGTAGAAGTTCTAGCCAGAAGTGTTCGACAAGATTAACAAATAAAAGGCATCAAAGTCATAAAACAAAAAGTAAAATGACGTCTGTTTATAATGACATAATTTCATATGCAGAAAGCCCCAAAGATACACACACACACACACACGCACACACACACACACACACACACACACAGACACACACACACACACAGAGTCCGTTTGAACTAATGAATATATGCAGTACAGTTGCAGGATACAAAAAAACACACAAAACTCAGCTGTATTTCTGTACACTAACAACGACCAAGCCAGGAAATAAATTAAGAAAATTTTTCCATTTACAATAGCAGAAACAAAAGGAATCACATACTTAGTAATAAGCACTTAAAATGGTTAAGAAGGTAAAGTTTGTTATGCGTATATCACAATTTAAAAAAATTAAAAAAATTTAAATATAACTATTGGTTAAACATTTAATGATATTACAAAATTATTTTTAATTTCACTAGATGGCTAAGGTGCTGAATACTATTATTTCTAAACAATTCTTTTAATGAATTCCTAAATACATACTCAAATATAGACAAATTAAGTAATATGATATCTGAGATTTGTTTTGAAAAATCATCCTTGCACAGAAGCAGGAAGCAGAGGGATATGATAAAGATACAGATAAAACAAGATTGGCTAGGACTTGATATTTGTTAAAGCTGGAATGGTTACACTGAGTTTCATTCTATATACTATTCCATCTACTCTTCTATGTTTGCAAGTTTCTATAATGAAAAGTATAATATATATGTATATATACATATATATATATTTTTTCATTAAGACAACATTGGCTATTTTTGGTGGTGGAGCTATGGATTAACAATATTTATCTTGAAAATTTAAAACACACGCAAGTCATACTTTTAAAATGCCAAAAGCATTTTAAAAGTCATAATGCAAAAGCCTGGCAAAGTTCCTCAGCATATCACCTTTTATTGAAAAGAAGGTGCTAGGGCCTTCTTGGGGAATCTGTACCCAGATATAAGTGAGAATTTGAAATATACACAAGAATGTATGTCAGATGTTCCTTGGCCTCTATTCATTCTACTCATTTTTACCATATGGGATGTTTTTTCTAGGAACCCAGAGGAACTCCTACATTTTTGAAGCCACAAGATCATCTCATACATTTAGGAATAGTGGTGTTGAATTGCAATGCTGATCAGCTGCAAAGGAGAAATCCCAGTGTAATTTAAGAAGAGCAGTAACCCTAGAAACATTTCATTTAAGACCTCTGGCATTTATTTTTTTATTGTATGGCTCCTGTTTATCCTGATTTTGTTCTTTTTTTTTTTTTTTTTGTGATTCACAATGCTAGTGTTATCATCGGACATCCTATTATTGGCTATTTCTTACTAGTTAAATGATGTAGCTACTAGGCAATACCTGTCATGAATAATACAGGGAGACTTACTACCTTCTTAGCATTGTTATTTCATTGGAGATTCTGCAGTTTTACCCTTAAGATTTAGAGTGGCATCAGTTTAGAATAGTTTTACCCTAATGACAGACTATTGCTGAAGATTCATTCATCCCCTACCAACAGCCTCCTCTATTAATTTATAAGCTCCCTGAAGGCAGAAATTTTGGCTAGGCACCTACTACATTACTGTGTATGTATTCTATAAATCATAAAAGAATGACTTTCTGAATGAGTCATTAGTGTCAGGTCAGGAAACAAATGGGGACTCAGGCAGGAGAGGTGGGTGCAGCCAGGAATGTGTTCTGGGTACTGGAGTCCATATAACCCTGAAGGTTTTGTGTGTGCAACTTGAGAAGGGTGCCATTTGGTGGTACAATTTTCTGAATTACTGCATGGATGTTTTTAATGATAATTTATCCACAGCGAAACTCATCTCTGCTAGAAGGCTAAGGTTCCGAGTACTAGCCGATACTTCTATTCTCACAAATTTTTTTGATGGAGTCTTATACTTTGGATAGTCCTAACATGGAGACCACATGGTATTAGCAGGGGGTCTTACCTACTATAGAAACCACCAGGAATTTTTCCAGGTCCCCAGGAAGGAGGGGCAGGGGGTACATTCTCACATGGCATTTTGCTTTATTCTAGTGACTAGGTTAAAGTTTATTTGCTCGTTTTATTTTGTTGCCCATTTATGTGGAGAACTATTATAGTTGCATTTGTCCTGCTAATTATAGTATTTGTACACTATACTTGATCTTAACTATCTTGCAAATAAGCACTGTGAAAACTGTTTTGAAGGGGGTATGTATTTATTCTCAAGTCTCTTGACCTCATTGGAGAGTTAAATGTTTTACATTGTAGTCATGTTCATGAAGGTAGCTTAGAGACATTGAGGAAGGGAGAAGAGGTAAAATCTAATTTGATTGACTGGACAGCTGAAGCTAATTGTGTCACAAAGTTGTTTAGTGACCCCATTCAGAGTGCTTGAGAAAAGGATTAGGATGTGGATTTCACAGTACTTTTTAAAGAAAAATGTGAAGCAGCCAGACACTATTTTACTGATAGTGTTGTGCTTACAAAAATGTGTAAGCACATATTTTTCCTATAAATTCAGCACCTTTCTCCCTATAACAACATACCTCTTATACCCTGAACTCTGTCTATGGCCAACCAAGCCAGAGCCTTATCACATCTTCCTGGTACCACTGAGGACTTTCCACAGTAAATCCTCCCTCTCGTGCACAGTAGACTAGAGATGCCCACCTACCATGGTTCATGTCTCCTTATTACACAAATGCCAAAGAGCCCCCCAAGAGTCACTCGTGAACACACTGGAATCTGTCCTAACTTCTCTTGCTGTCATTACCAGTTAGTGAGTTCCCATTCCTGGAGCTCTCTTCTGGCCGCACACCATTTAAGCACAGTATTCTGGCAAAATGCATAAAAGAAACACATAACACTCATGAAAGTCCCACAGTTCAGCCTGCTGGAGAATGGCAGAGTTATATATTGAACAAAAATGGTCAGAAAGTGCCAAAAAAAAAAAAAAAGAACACTTCTCACTTCCTGGCTTCAAACGACAATGTAGTCTATTTTTAGTGGCAAACGCCAACCCCCCACAAAATTGAGACTGCTTCAGAAATGATCTTCTTGACCCATTTTTATTTACTTTCAGTTCAGAGAGTTCACAATCTTT
The DNA here is from genome assembly GCA_963573385.1 of Cacajao melanocephalus. NCBI lineage: Eukaryota > Metazoa > Chordata > Mammalia > Primates > Pitheciidae > Cacajao > Cacajao melanocephalus. Next base: position 11,558 of record CAUYLG010078817.1, on the reverse strand, counting down.
TGAGACTCAAAACAGATAGAAAGTTGAAGGAAATCCTGTTGTTTATCTCTTTTGGGGCTTTTAGAATGGATCCAGAATATGAGTATAAAAACAAAGTATCTCTTCCCCTTTCTCTGGAAACCTTAAATGTAACCATTTTCTAACTATGAAAGTATCTCTACCTTTTAAGTAACTATGGTTTAAAAGATACTTCCCCAGATTTTTAGTGTTGATTAACTAATGCCACAAGTGACAAATATTACATTAGATCTTTTGTCTTCTAACAAGAATAAGTCACCTTAGTTTTATTACAAGAACCACATAAGTTACCAAAATGTTAACGAGGAAGCAGGTTCTCTTTATTGCTAGATACACCAGTAAGGAACCAAAAAAAAAAAATTGTTCCTATTTTTAATGTAGCTCTAGTTTTTATTTACACACCCTTGCACATTTAGCTTTGATATTTTCTTTGGCCATGCTATTTTTCTAAATTGAAAAGCAAAAATTTAACAGTAAAACAAAGCAAGCAAACAGATAATATAAACTGTCTAATTTAAATGCTTTAAGTCGACCTTTAAAATCTATTTTAATGGCTAAGTCATTGTTCCAGTTTTAAGTAGCTTCAGCATTAACTTGGTTTCTACAAAGTACTTACGGTATTCTTGCTAAAAACAAACAAAAAAAAAAGCGAATTATTTTGTCTTTTAATCATTATGTTATTTTCAATTTGTAAGTACATTAAGTACATGCTGTATGTATTTTGTATCTCCCCTCTCTGAATATATACCAAGTTACATCCATGAGCTCATACGCTACACAAACTCCTAGCAATGGCTATTCTACTTTGAATCACACAGAATATAGTAGCCTTTAAAAAGTGCTATTTAAATAATTAATCTTCAGATAGAAGTTACCAGAAGACAGTGCAACTATTTCAGAAAGTATGACTAGTTACTCAGGATATACTAGCTACATTTTGAATTTGTGGAATAAAAGAAAACAAAGTTCCTACGCTCTCTGTGTATTAATCCTACATGGGCAGCTAAGCCTCCATGGCAAGCAATTACTGGGCATTGTGGTGGCCCAGTGAGGTGTATTGCTAACAATGTGAGCAGGCTTATGAGATTTGTTGCTCCATGTGAAAATCTTGTTAAGTATGCTCAAATCAAGGACAAATCTTTGGGCAGTATCAATCAAATGAACGAAAAATACCCATTCAGGGCCCCTTAAAAAATTTCTTACTTAGAATGCTAATATTACAGCCACAAACAGGACCTGAAAGTCATTTAAAAATTCTCCCTATCCGAGATCTTTTGTTTTTGGGAAAAATAAGCTGAAAAACAGGAATAGGCACTCTGAATAAGAGTGGTTTATTTTTAAGACCCCATGCTGGCTGCTCAGAGGAAAAGATTAAGGTTAAGCTTTGCAAATTAGCTTCCTATCTTGAAAGAAAAAAAATAAGCTGAAACATTGTTTTTTTAAAAAATAAAACAACAACAACACATAAACACATAACCAAAAGTGTTATCCAAATGATCTGTACAACTTGCGAGACGCAAAGCTTCCATTATTGTGTTCTCTCCTCTCCAAAGAGAGCAATATCATCAATAAAATATTAACTTTTTTCAAGCTTGAAGGCCCTATCACTGGCTGCTGATATGAAATATCAAGTTTTAGGAGCTGGATGTGATTTTAATGCCAATTAAGAAATAATATGGATTACCAAGAGAGATTGTATACACATAAAAAAAGAAATCCTGGTTCAACCACTGCCTGAATGATCCGGAAAAACAAAAACAAAAACAAAATCCCTCAAACTTGTGGTGGGGCTAATCAGGTCATTTTTACTGATTAGATACGTGACACTTGACTGTGTTAATTTTCTCCTTACTTAAGAGATTCCCTTTCAACACCATGAAAATAATACCCAAGTAGAGAATAAAAGAATGAACTTCATCATTCCAAAGATTAATTTTGACCGTGGAGAAAACCCAATGAATCCCAAACATGAGCCAACTGCCAAGAAGTGGTACAAAGAGGGAGGAAGAAGAATAAAGCTAGCGTGGACCCGGCCAAATTGGCTTCAACACAAGGGGCCCATGTGGTGCCAAGGGAAAGGCTAAACAGCCAAATCCAGTCGGAAGACCTATCAGGATTTCATTTGGAACCACTCTCCTATCTCCCTCCTTTCTAGTGCTCGAGCCACTTTTAAGGCCTTTATGATTTTCTACCAGAGGACTGCACAATAATTCTCTGTTATTAAATTAGTCTTCCAAATGTATGCTTCCAGCATGTCCCTCCATTGCCATCAAGTCCTTCCACCATGTCCCGCTCTCACTCATGGCATCCCCACGCCCACAGAACAAAATCCTGGCACTCACTGCTCTCTCTAAGCCTGACCAATGAGAAGACTGGTGTGGCCAGTTGATGGGTATGCTTTTTGGACAAATAATTTAATTTTTCTGAGCCACACTTTTCTTATTGGCAAAAGGAGCTCATTGGATAAGTGTGAGATAGCAGTGTAAACCACGAAAGCGGAATAAAGGTGCAGTCTTTTTATTACTAATTCAACACATTTTCTGCTACTCTTCTTCTCCAAGTCTAATCCCTTAAACATACTTTATCACTTTCCACCCTTCTGATTTCTGCCACTTGTAATTCTGTTTCCCACTCGCTCTCTGCTACCCGGAAGAACAAAGTCTGCACAATTTCCTGCTCCCTCCTCTGAACCCCCAAAGTAAGCAATAAATGATAGCTCTTGTCCATGGAGTACTACAGAGCATTTTTCTAGGTGGTTCACGTTGCTCCCCTAACAGTCCTGTGATCGCTCCCATTTTATAGGGTGCTTTTCCCAAGGCCACAGAACAAGGAAGGTTCAAAGTTGGAGGTGGCAGGCCAGTACAGTGGTTAAGGAGCTGTGATGATTCCTGTTCATTCACTGCATTCCCTTTTATATTCACGAACAAGAACAATAAGGTTGTGTTCAATTAAACAGCGAGAACATACATGTCAGCTGTATATTTCTGGTAGTGAAAGGCCTGGCTGTTAAAGGAAAAGAGAGAAAACTTCAAGATATGGCCAAAGAAGGGAGATAAAGAATGCCTGTTCAGCTGACATTTGAAAAAATGCGTTTCAGTTTGTTTTGAGAGTTTAGATTCTATGGCACTCTACAGCATCCAGAGGTTATATTCGGACATATACATTATTTCATCCTTTTGATCTAACTTGGCATTGATATACAAGGAAGAAAATAAATCAGGGATCTGTTCTTTGGGATTAGATTGAACATCATCACTCCAGAGCTACCACTCACGTAGGCTGGGGCTTGGCTCTATCAGTGTGGCCAGAGCTACAAGCTGGGTTGAAGGTGTGCTTTGGGTTTCACTCATTGGTCAAATAGTTGAAAACTGGGCTGTCAGTGCTACCTGTTCACTAAAACCCATTCTCTGTTTCTTCCTGGGCACACAGCAAGGCCGCAACGCCCAGCCTCCCCATGCACTGGGCCACGTGACTGAGGTCAATGTCACAGGTGGAGGTGTGTGCCTATTTCAGCTTGGCTTACAAAGCCTCCCATTCACACCTCCCCTGCCTCCCCCCATCCCCCAGAATGAAAGCTAATGCTAATGATCCCAGAAGCTTCGAAAGCTGCATGATGAAAATGGTACTACTATTATCTGGACCACCAAAGTATGCCCAAACGAAGCAACCTGGAATATTCCCAATCTAGATCACTAAACAATAGACAGATTTCTATTGTGTTTGTGCCATTATAGTTTAGACCTATTTGTAATAGTCATTTCACCTACGCTAATGAATTCTGTGTTTCCTTGGGGCCCCAGGTGCATATACGCACTGCCTACATTGAGTTCACAGTCTAGTCACAGTGTTGCTGTCATTGAATTGTCCTGGAAGGCAGGAGGAAAATGAACCAATACAAAACTCAGAGCATCATCTAGAACAGAGGCAGACAGCCTTTTTCTCTAAAGAGACAGGGAATATTTCTGGCTTTGCAGGCCATATCATCTCTGACATACATTTTTCCTTGTGTTTTTATTTTTTTTAAATTACAATTTAAAAACTTAAACAACATTCTTAAAGGCCCTACAGAAGCAGATCATAAAGCAGATTTGACCTATGGGGTATGGTCCGTCAATCCTTGGTCTAGGGTTTTAAAAACCAAGATAAAAATATTTCATAAGACATGAACATTGTATAAAATTCAAATTTGGGAGCATTAAATCAAGTTTCATTGGGACACAGCCACACTGATTCATTTATATACCACCTATGGTTGCTTTTGCACTACTAGGGCAGAACTGTGTACTTATGGCAAGTATATGGCCCACAAAGCCTAAGTATTTCCTACCTGATGCTTTACAGAAAGTGTTTGCCAACCCTTGGTCTGGAGGTTCCAAAAGGGAGATCATCCTGATTAAGTAACCAGATTTCCTGCAACTATGTGAGGACACTGGTGTCCTGCTGCTCTGGTACCATGCTAAGAGTTCAACTTCTTCATCAACCACCATGGAAGAAAATCCTCCAACAAAAGAGCTTAGAGGTCAGTGCTGTCCCCTAAAGAAGCAACAATCTCTACTGGTGAACTGAACTGTTCTGATGAAATGAGCAACATAAACTGCTTTCAGTTCTTCTTTCCTCAAGGTACTGAATGCTCACAGCAGCACACCCGCAAGGGAGGCTGTTTAACTAAACTCACTATGACAAGTGAGATCCTCTTAGAAGCCTAGCAAGTTACAAAACAAATACTCAAGAGAGCAAATACAAGTTCAATAGGTGACACATGCTTTTCTTACTATCAGTTGTTGCCATTAATAAGATGCTCTGCTTGGCCTTTTACATTCACGAGCAATTTAATTTCTTTCTTTTTTTTTTTTTTGAGACAGGATCTTACTCTGTCACTCAGACTGGAATGTAGTAGCACAATCACAGTTCACTGCAGCCTTGACCTCCAGGGCTCAAGTGATCCTCCCACTACAGCCCTCCCAAGTAGCTGGGATTACAGGCACATGCCACCACTCCCAGCTAAGTTTTGTATTTTTTTGTAGAGATGGAGGCTCGCCATGTTGCCCAGGCTTGTCTTGAACTCCTGAGCTCAAGTGATGTACCCACAACAGGGCCAACTTCCATCTCTACAAAGCGCTGGGATTACAGGCACGAACCACCATGCCGGGCCAAATTCATGATACAATTTAATTTTAAAACAGTTCTGCAAGTCAAGTAGCTGGCTTTATGGATAAGAAAATTGAGGCTCAGTAAGAATAAATAATTTTCATAAAGTCAAAGACCTGAAAAGTCAGAGCTTGGATTTGAGTCTATATCTACTTGAATTCAAATCTGATTATCCTTCTATCATACCATAAGGCACAGCATATACTTGTATTTCATAAATTTGAGGACACTGCCACCATTTTACTCACTGGTCACTATGCAGGAATTCAAGTATTTGTTTATTTTTTGACAGTCAAGTCTCACCTACATTCAAATATAACTGATATTTATTGAATATTTGTTTTATGCCAGACATGGTGCTAAGTATTTTTTACATTTGGTCTCTAATCTCTCCCAAGTCTCAATTTTCTCATCTATAAAATGGGCTTGATAATAGCACCTTTGGAACATTAATGTTGAATTAAATGAATGTGGGGCATATATAAAATTCTTAACAGGGCCTACAATTAAACATGCTAAGGTTTACATTCTCTTAAGTGTTCATGTTTTTTTGTTGTTGTTGAAAATGAAAAGTGAATCTTTATATTTTTAAGATCCATTCTAGCCCAGATAACTATGAGACACAGGCATGAAACAATAACAGAAACATAGTGTTGAAACAATCAAGCCACTGGGTGTAGATATCTTGGGTAATCCTCCTACAGGAAGGGATCATCCCTGAAACATCAGCACAATTTTCATTTGAAATTCAAGTTTTGGGTGTGTACTTTGATAACAATAATTGAATTACATTCTTTATTATGAGGAGACCATTCAATGAAAAATAACCCAAGACTAGTTTTTTTCAATGAAATTCAGGAATTTGTTGCTAGTTTGAAAGCAACTTTTAAAATGCAGTAAACCAAAACAGCTAGGACAGATACTATTTAAAACATCCTAATTTACATAGCACTCTTAGGCTCTTCAATTTCCTAACATGTTATTTGTTTTCCTCAGCCATGACTGTACAGGACCCAGCACCCTCTTTTTGTCCCCATCACCTTTGTTATAAAACAAGATCTTCTCATAACACCCAACATGCCTTCTTCCCACAGCTAGGATTACATGGAAGGTGGGACATTCTCAAAGTTTTTTTTTTTTTTTGTACACATTGCTGTAACATGCCCTAATTTTGCATTATATCAACCAGATCCTGTATCCTTTCACTGAATGGCTTACTCATTGAGTTGCCTAAGCTACTGTGACTAAGCTACTTCTCAAGTATCTGGTTCCCTTAGAGACAGAACAGCGATCACATTGTCAGGCATTCATTCTTTCTATGCATGTAGAGTAAGGTTCAGCCACATGCTCCCTTTGACAATGCCCAGGAACACCACCAAATCTGTGCTCCTAAAAAGAAGTCTGTCACTTAACTCCTTTAAAACTTTTCTTCTCGGTGCTTGGGGGAAACAAAAGGAATGCAAGACATTCTGATCGGCTTGGCTATTATTACTGTTTGGAAGAATCCACATTTTTACAAAGCTTGATGATCAGATTTGAGAGCCAATTCTCAACTCTAATTATTTCTAATGAGGAGATCATTAAGTAAACTTTCTTGCATGCTTCCAGCTACAATTCAACATCCTAAGCCATACATCTTCAAAAGTCACCCTGCTAGGAAAAGACACCTTCAGGCAATGAGACAACAGGCTGATCACAAGTGTTCAGTACAAGGAAGGTGCTCAGAAAATGTTTAGGAAGAAATCAAGCTAAGAGACTCTGAGGAGCTTCTAACCCCAATCTGTGCACTGTTGACTGAGAATCTGCTATCTCCAGCACTGACGAGTTCCCCCAAGTCCCCTGGGCTCACCTTCCAGTGGTTTCCTTGCCTAGTCCAAGCAGTTGTCTAATAATAAGCATCTCAAACTTGTCCAACACTGAACTTTTCCTTTTCCCTCCAAATTGAGCTCTTTCCTATTTCAACAAATATCCGACTATTTTCTCAGTTGCCCAGGACAACAACCGGGAATCATCTTTCACTTCTCTGTCTTGTTTACTACCCACCACTCCAATCAATACATATCATTTCCAAATCCAGTTCTCTACCTGCAATGTCATCCAGAGTCCAGTGAATTCTTTCCATCTCTACTGCTGGTGCATCAGATCACTGCTATAACTTCCTATCCAGACCTCTATTCTTCTTCCCCTACCATTAATTCTTCACACATAGCTTAAGTAATCTAAAAATGTAAATCAGATTTTCTAATCTCCTCCATTGTGGTCCCCTGATGACTTCCCATAACACATGCAGCGAGATTAACCCTGTTGACTGTGTGCGGCTGGGCAGCCCTTTGGAGCCTGCCTTCATCCCTGACCACATTTTGTTGACTCTCCATCTCCAGCACTAAGCTTGGTCCCACTGGCCTCTGTCTTTCAAACAGCAAAGCCTTTCTTGCTTCTGCACTTACTGTTTCTTCTGCTTCGAACACCCTTTCTCCTGATGACCACATGGTAACTTCAGGCCATTCAGACTTCAGACCCAAAGTCACACACAAGAAGATCTTCCTCAGAAGCTTGGCCTTCTGAAGTTCTTCCTCAGCCCCATAAACTTATCAATGAAGGATAAGCTTATATTTAAGAAACTCAAATAGCCTGCACTTCAGAGAATATATAAATTTGACTTTTGGAAATTGTGTAAATTAAAACTTTTTATCACATGACCTAGATTGAGAAAACGAAACAACAAACTACTGTTTGATAAAGCCTCAAAGTTCTAATGATTGTTGACACATTAAAAAAAATAAACTCATGGTATTTGTAATACAATATTTAGAAAGTATTTGGTTTAGACACGAAAAAGAAATTGCATGAAGCCAGGGGTTTCTAGGTGAAGTGTAAATTCCACGTGTAAGCCAATAATTTATGGCCAAAGATTGAGAGGTCAGTAGGTCATGGGATATCTAACTCCTTAACTCTTAGCTGGACTCTTTCATTGGCTAATAGAACACTCTTAGATAACACTCTTTTGCATCAGTTTGGCTCTTAGTGAGAGCTTTTAAAAATTGGAGACTTTCTGAATGGTTTTCAAATGCTCATTTTCTAAGTGCCTACTCTTTTCAACACTCTTGTGTGAGTTACAGGTACCAGTGCTCTCCTTAGGAGACACTTTTTATAGTGGCTCAGTTAAGGTCTTCAAGGTTCTACCTACTAAATACATGTTGATATTTCAGATATTAATCTTTAGTTTTTAAGTAGTAGTTTTTTTTCTAGAAATAGGAACAGTGATACTATTGACAGAAGAAATAATACAAGAAAAAGCACAGCTAATATTTCTTGAATTCCTACTATGTGCTAGTCACGCAGAAGAGACCATCTGGCTGATGGATTCTATGGCTTTATATTTTATAATCCGCATTTTTGTTGTTTTCTCATAGAGAATTTGCCTAGCAGTAAGATGAGATGTACTGTGTTTTACAGGTATCTTATCTCAGAACAGAAATTAAAATGGTGGGGTATGATGGTTCTAGCCTGTTTTTGATTAGGTGTACTTTTAAGATGATGAAAAGGAAAGCCGGGCTGTGAGGCTAAATTCCACACACTGCAATATCCATAGCAGGCACTCGGTGTGTATTTGTTGAAATAAATATTTGTTGAAAGAACGACTACCTGGTCAAATTTGTAATAATAGTATGCACATTTTAATGGTATTAATTCTAACACTTAACTGTGATAAACTGCTGGAGTCACTGAGACATAATAAGAATTCAGTCTCTAATGCTCCAAAGTATTAACTTAAAAAAATCTAAGACTTACAATATTATTTCTTTAAAGACTAAAATAAGAGAAATAAAATATTAGCAGGATAACTTGAGAAATTACCTATAGCTACTTTAAATAAGATTTTTGCCTGGGAAAGACTTATGAAATCATCAATATGCCAAAAAGAAATTCCAAAGTTTTGGGATACCCAAATGTACAACACTGAAACTGAAGTTCCACTCATGGAAGGTGGTCTATAATATTATCCTTTATCTGTAATACCAACATAAGTACTGTAGAACTCTAACATGGGTGGATTGTTCCTACTGCCTTTCGATCAATCTTCCATACTATTCAAATAAATTTAACCCAAGTAGCCAAGAGACATATAGAGACATTCATAGCAGATGCTTTTAAGATAAAAATACCAAAGCTGCTAGTCACTGAGGACAACGGAAAGTGAAATACTTGCTTCACTTAATGTTAGGGAATGAAAAGACAGAAAAAATAAAAAAGAGAACATAAACATCTTTCTGTGTCACTTATGTATTTTGATGTTTCATCCTATGATAACAATCACTTTTATTCACTGGGGTCTGAATAAGCATGAATTTAATTGCATAAAGTGAATCTTATTGCCAAAGATCTAAAAATAATCTCTTCTTTGGCTTATTTACGTATTTTAAATCTTACATATATATTTGACTATGTAGTTATTTTCCTTTTATATTTTAAATTTGTTAAAGTTAAATAACATTCATTTGGACAATAAACAAATTAGAGGTATATTTACTCCAAAGAAATTAAAAGCTGATGCCTGTTGGTACTCACCCTCCCATATCTGTTGGCGTAGGACCCAGTAAGCAAGGAGTGGAAAACAATGATTGTCTCATCCAAGTCCCAGATGAACACTCTCTACAAAGGAAGAACCAAATCAATGTGTCTTTGCCTTGGCTGAGAAAGCTGCTATTCACTTAACCTCAACATGAAAAAGTCATCTTGAAATGGGAGACGAATGAAAAATCTGAATTTATTACTTCTAAAAAAACACAACTGTTCCAAAGAGTATCTCCTAACTTTTCTCCAGATATAACTTCAATGAGGTGTAAGAGGAAAATTACATTTGTAATGTCAGTATAAATATAGGAAAGAGATAATATGTCCTTTCTAATTCTGTAATAGAATTTCAGTCTCAGTTCTGAAAAAATTTAAAAAATGAGCTAAAGCTAAACTATCTATAACTGCTAAGACGGAGATGAGCAATTGATCAAATATCATTTATCTTTTCCTTACCTCTGATATCTGTTCATTAAGAAGTACTACAATAATGAATCTTATGTTTTACTCTTAGCAAGCCAAGTATTAAAACTGCATAGAAAGACTAAAACCTTAAATAATCTATTCACCTTATATTACCTACTGAGCTGCTATCAAAAGGATGGGATATACATTGTTCTTGCCAGGTATTTTAAGTATTCGGAGTATAGATATTTAACAACATATGCATGCACATTTTAATGGTATTAATTCTAACAATTGTGATAAACTGCTGGAGTCACTGAGACACAATAAAAATTCAGTCTCTAATGCTCCAAAGTAATAATTAAAAAAAATAAGACTTACAATATTATTTCTTTAAAGATTAAAATAAGAGAAATAAAATATTAGCAGGATCACTTGAGAAATTACCTATAGCTACTTTAAATAACACTTTTGCCTGGGAAAGCATCACTCACGCTCTTAGACATACTCCTGAAGTATTTAAAGTCAGGTCTGAAAGAATTCATTTCAAAAAGGTCCTTGGGACACCACAAAAACCTCCCAAGCTTGTTTTACTTCTTCCCATTTCCACTCACACCAGTACATATTCATATACATAGATTCTTCTGGAAAATGTTCATCTTTTCAGCCAAAATAATCATGTTTTTCAACCATCAGATTTCACTCTGGCAAAAAGCGGAAACTTAACTGCAGTGGATTCAAGGCTATGAAATCTACCACCGTTTAAGTTCTTACTTAATCCTTCCTGCCTTTGAACTCCATCAAAACATGTCTCATTAGGTGATTACTATTTCAGTTTAGAACATTTCAGGTTTTCCTTTCTCAATATATACAAGTGTGTCTTTCATTTCAAAGTGAATTTTATGGCTGAGTGTGGTGGCTCATGACTGTAATCCCAGCACTTCGGGAGGCCGAGGTGGGTGGATCACGAGGTCAAGAGATCGAGCCCATCCTGGCCAACATGGTGAAACCCAGCTCTATTAAAAATACAAAAATTAGCTGGGCATGGTGGTGCACGCCTGTAGTCCCAGCTACTCAAAAGGCTGAGGCTGGAGAATCGCTTCAACTGGGGAGGCAGAGGTTGCAGTGTGCCTGGATTGTGCCACTGCACTTTAGCCTGGGTGACAGAGTGAAACCCTGTCTCAAAAAAACAAAAGAACAATAACAAAAGTGGATTTTATTTTTAAATTTTATTTTGTATTTTTTGGTGGATACTCAGTAGATGTATATAATTATGGAGTACATGAGATGTTTTGATATAGGCATGCAATATGAAGTGAGCATATCATGGAAAATGAGGTATTTATCTCCTCAAGCATTTATCCCTTGTGTTAAAAACAATCCAGGTACACTCTTTTAGTTATTTAAAAAAT
>CAUYLG010078815.1:0-11147 GCA_963573385.1 Cacajao melanocephalus | reverse complement strand
TTTCTGAGACTGCCTTGGAGTGGTTCAAGCCCAGAATAAATGCAGTTTACTGCCCATCACTCCATACCCTTAAGATGGTTTTGTCAGCTTTTAGAACCTCTCAGATGTTCTAAAATAAGATCAAGCTGATTCTACATCCTATTGGCGGTAGGTGTTAGTGCTATCACACTTTGGCAAAATGTTTTTGACTTGAGATAGAATCATTCATTCAGGGATATCTTGTTAATAAATTTACTGACTACTCACTTGGAATTTTTGATGTAGCAGTTTTTAATAATACAGCTTTTTCATGTCAGCTAGTTTATTTTTAGTTACACTATATTTTTATTTAATTGTTTAAGTACCAAGATACTTGGAGAATCTCATTCTCTGAAGTCTCCATAGTCTGACAAATAGGAATTTGTATGTTTTGTATTTTTAACGATTTTCCTCAAAGTCATTATTTCAGAAATTAAAACATCTAAGTTTTCATTTCTGGGGTGGTATTTTCTGGCAGTGGATATAAGACATTCTCCAATTCAGTTTAAAAGAGTGAAATTTGAAGTTTCTGTTTTTGCTAACTAGGCTTTCCCTGAACACGTCTGTAATGCAAATTGAGTCAGTCTGATCTCTGAAGTCACATATAGTATGTTACATGCTGCAGAATACAGTGGTTACAACTGCACTTTTCTATATTCATAGTGCAGTCAGCATTATAATTTTAAAATATAACAAGTCGTTTTTTTGTTCCATTAGTAGTACTTATTGGACATCACAATCACTTCAGGCTGTGCTCTTAATTCCTGTCCAGGGTGGAATTTAATAAAGAAAAATAGGATCAAAGGAAACATTTTAAAAATAAACATTTTAATTAGCATTTGAAAATTGAAGCACTTTCATTAGTGTTTCCCCAGATGGAATCCCTCAACTAAATCAAGAGTTTATCTGCTTCTCAAGGCCCAACTCAAATGCATTTCCTTTTTGAAGCCTTTCCAATAAGAATTATTATTTACTTTATTTCTGGACTGCACGGTTGGTTCTTATATTACCTTAATACAATTTTTACCCCTTTTTTCTAGTAAAGCATAATATTGTGAGTTCAGGCATTTTATGCTACAGAACTCCTTCTCCTCTAAAATCATATCCAAAAAGCTCAACATATTAAAACAATGAACAGGCATCTTCTCTAGTTGAAGCAGAAGTAGAAGGACTGGAATCCCACATAGCTCCTTCTGCCCTCCCCTTTCATTCCCACTGGGTCAAAAGTACCTGTTAGGAATATAGTTCTAGAAACTGACTATTCAAAATAATATAAGCGTTGGAAGCAGGCCACTAGCTATTGAATCTTGAGAAAAACTCAATCTAAACCCCAGTTCTCTTACTTGTAAGATAATAATAATAGTGTCAAACCCTTAGGCTTGCTGAGAGGATTTCCTAAGATAACTGTTCAAATGACTTGCAGTGTCTGGTATGTAACCCTCAGTAAACGTTTGTTGAAGTGGTTGAAATTCTCAAAAATCAGAGCTAATTAATGACAGAGTCAGAACTAAAACCTGACAAAGGCAATTTGTCTACCATATCATCATACTAATAGGCAACAGATATGCATTTATATACCTTAACAAAACTTTTAACACTTTTAAATGACTGTTTTTCCTAAATCTTACGTACAATTATCTGTTATCTATTATTATATTAGATGTGGTCATAATCTTCATAATCATTAAGTCTCACTGTGAAACCTACAGCAGCTATTGGCATTCACCTTCATAGCTGTTCTCTTCAGAGTTAAGGAATGTACATCTCCAGATGTTAGTTACCTTAGGAAATAACTCAGGGCCCAGTGACTCCAGGTGACATAGCTCTGCCTTTTTGTTTAACGTAAGACAGAAACCATTAAGGATTTTGTCACATGAGTTGAAGGATTCTCTGAGAGGTTAAATTTACTTTACCCAGGCTAACTAAAAGACAAATTAAAGCAGAGTGTGAGAGGATAGAGATTTTTACCATATTAAGAACTAGATAGCTTGTATTTTATTTCTTCTCTAAGTAAGTGTTCTTTTTTTTTTTTTTTTTTTTTTTTTTAATTCGGTGTGTTCCTCAGTAAACAGGCTGGAGTGCAGTGGCGCAATCTCGGTTCACTGCAACCTCTGCCTCCTGGGTTCAAGCGATTCTTCCACCTCAGCCTCCCGAGTAGCTGGGACCACAGGCAAGTGCCACGCCTGGCTAATTTTTGTATTTTTAGTAGAGATGGGGTTTCACCATGTTGGCCAGGATGGTCTCGATATCTTGACCTTGTGATCCATCTGCCTCGGCCTCCCAAAGTGCTGGGATTACAGGCGTGAGCCACGGCGCCAGGCCTAAGTAAGTGTTCTTACATATAGTATGTGGCACTTTTTAGCAAAGGTTGTGTCAGCGAAATTTTTTACTTTGGTACAGAGTATGTAGATTTAATGGTGGCTCACAAAATTACAGATATGTAGGTATCTGCGGTTTGTCATTTACTTTTAAAAAGTTGTTAGGCTGAAATAAACTGTTTTGATTTTGCTACAGAGTCTAACCTAATCCTATATCTTCAGTTTTACTTTTAATGGTAGAAACCATTTCAAAGAAATGTCCATCTACAGTTAAACTACTTTTTAATATTATAAGGAAGCAATGACTCTATCCTTTTTCCTAAATATGATACTCAACTTCATGTTCTAATTTCTTTGACTTATGTCTTTTTTCTAACATACCTCAGGTAGTAGTCCTGAAGTGACCTAGGAATAGAAACCGCTGCTTCATTCCCATTCTACCCAAGGACAGTAAACTAGTCACTTAATCTTACTGGGCCTCAGATTCCTTCTTCTTAATGTGAGGAATCTGACTAAATAAATATAAAATATTTTTTGTTTTAACAAAAAATAGGATCTACCTCAGCTTAAAGATGTAGAGGAAAATTAATCTTGTAGCCTGGAATAATTTTTCTTTACATTTTGGTGAGCCAGCAGTTTATAAAGATTTCACGATGCAGAAAGTGATTACCCATCATATTAGAACAATAGCTAAGTCTGAAATCACCACTTGGCTTTTAAAATCTTATCTATTATTTTACCTTTATGTTGAATTACTCTAGTTGACCCTAAGTAATACCCAGATTTACTGAAGTGTGATGTGTCAGTTGACACTAGTGATTCTTCTTTCTCATTCTTTTCTCCTGATTTCTTGCCTAGGAGACCAAAGCAGGAGAAACTCTTAAATGTAACTTCTCAGGTTCTCCATGAAGATCTCATGCAACATGGTAAGGAACACTTGTGAAGAACTCCTAACAGCTGCATAAAGCCAGCTAGTTTTGGGGAATAATGACTCCCTAAATGTTTGACTAGAAAATATTTTAAATATTTGAGATATCACAATTTTATAACAATTATGTCTTTATGACAAGTTTTCTCAGGAAAAGCTAATTTGTAATTAAAACATTACAATTAATCTTTATGTTTGGGATAGGCAGATTTCAGAGGAGTAGATTGCTGTAATCTCCCTTCTTTCCATTGCCTCCATTCTTTTCTCTTCTCCATTCGGTTTCTTTTGCTCTCCTCATCTCACCTTACCTCTCTCTTCCCATATTTTTCTTCATCTTTTTTTGTTACCTCTTTCATTTCCTCCTGTTTTTCATTATTTACCTATCTACACTTATGTTCATATATTTATGTACCTTATTCACTTGCCTTCTGTCTTTCCTTTGTTGAAACTAAAAGAGGACTCACTCTGGCCTCACATAGTGATCTACGATTTTCTTCCTGTCTGTCCCTGTGCTCACTTTTATAAAGCAAAGTATAGTGAAAAGAAATTCAAGGGTGTCATTATCTTACAACACCTCAACTCTTCTACTCTGATAATAGCACTGGCCATTCTGGACTCTGTTCTCTTCAGGGGGGTGAAAAATAAGCTAAACAGTTATAAGTAGATAGTGCCAATCAGTTGAAGAAAAGACAGAGTTTCTGCCTTTTCAGTTGTTTAAATATAGCAAACTTGGAGCAGTCCTCATGTCATGCATGGCTGTAAAGTCTGTGAGAACAGGAGCGCCCAATGTAGCACCCCGCTTTTACTAGGAGAACTCATTAATTAATGAAAGGTAACCATAAATCACCTCATATGCTTAAATAGTTATGACACCCCTTTTAATTGGTTTGCACACAAATTCTGATTAAATGACAGCTGCTATTGTTTCCACTGTTTTGACCAGCACTTTACGAATCTTCTACATGTTATGGATGTTGGCATTACCTGCAAAGGCCACTCCAATACAAAGCTAAATGCTACAACAGTCAGATTTTATTTTCTTCCTGACTTAAAATGTATTTCTCAAAGAGAGGTAAAGCTCATATAAGCATCATGTGAGCTGCTTTTAACTACAGAATCATGAGTTTTTTACAAATTAAAAAAAAATCCTTTCATCTTCTCCCCTTTTCTTCAATATTCATTGATTATGGCAATTCTAATAACTCTTACAAATGTGTGAATAAATTTATGATGAGGCTTTTTTGAAGGGAAATCCAAGTTTTGATGGGAGAAATAAAAGCTCATTTAAAAAATATTTGTTACTAATGCCAACAAATTCTGTGAGTTTTGCTGGTTAACCAAGAACGTATAAAAAAAATCCACTATGATTCTTGTATAAAAAGTTATTTTAGTACAGGAATTCTGGTTGAAAGCCATGGTTTAAATAGAGTATAAATTTGCCACTGAAAAAAAAAAAACAAACTTTGCTATTCTCTAATCTGTTTAAAGAGAAAACAGATAAGAACTTCATTGAGCTCTTCAATAGAAGACATACACTTTAAAAATCAACTTGTTGACACAGTATGTTGCTACTAGAATGCTAGAATTGCTTTAATCTTGGAGAAAAATAAATTTTTGGAAACTTAAATGTAAAGGTTTCAAAGAAATTTAAGATCATCCAAATGATTAGTCTAAACAACTGAAGACAT
This sequence comes from Cacajao melanocephalus, assembly GCA_963573385.1. Taxonomy (NCBI): domain Eukaryota; kingdom Metazoa; phylum Chordata; class Mammalia; order Primates; family Pitheciidae; genus Cacajao; species Cacajao melanocephalus. Next base: position 6,195 of record CAUYLG010078815.1, on the reverse strand, counting down.
TAAACAGATCCATATTTGTAAGTGACATAGATGATTACTGGTTTATGTATTATCCAGTGGTACTATGTCAAAGCCAGTCTCTCCTTCACAAATCTAGTTCTGTGCTTTGCTGGAATCATTCCCTGGGTGTTTGCTCCACATAGTGAGTATGAGCTGGGGATTTTCATCTTGCTGTCAGTAGAAATAGACTTTTATGTCTTAAGTAGAATTGATATTGTTGAGTATGAACTCCTGGGGAGCCTACATATTTTTAAATTTTCGAAACCAACTATAAAATGTTGAAGTATACTATTAGTCCTTCTATGACATAGAGGGTACTTGCTTACAAGGTTCTCTGAACAGAAGCTTTAGGTTTGTTGAATAAAACTTAACGGGAATTTAAGCTAGTTTCTAACTATTAACAGAGGTAACATTTAGGGAAACATTTCAAAATTATATTAAACCAGTTAAAAGTGATCAGGATGATATATAATAAAATCATGAAAGATTTGAGAATCGTCTAATCTAAGTTCATTCAAAACTCTTGCCTTTTAACCCATTAATCATGAAAAATTCTGTTTTTGTCATGCAGTACAGTATATATGAGCAGTCTTTCTGTCACCAGTGCCATGAACCATCTGACAATTTCCTGATAACGTTTTATTATAGTGGCTACAAATAATTCTGGAAATGGTATTTTAAGAAATATCTTGCTGAGAAGCATTGTTTCTTCCAGGAAGTAGCCTTTCATATTGGTCTAAACAGTTCAAGGAGATGGCCTCCTATTGGAACTCGAGGGCATTTACTATTTTCAGACCTTGTTTGTGTGTAACACAAGCCATATTGATTTCCAGATAATATAAATTTATTCAAAACAAAATATTGTAATATTCTGGGAGCAGACTGCTTTTACTTTTATTAAATTTACCTTTATTACAACTAAGAAAATTGCTTTGAAACAATGACATTCTGATCCTTTAGCTTTGTTGTCATTTAAAATCTTTCCCAAAGTGTCTACTGTTATTCTAACTCTTCTCAGTAAGAGCTGATATCAGTACAGATCAGAGAATGTAAGATTTAATACCTCTGCTAAACTTGCAAGAAATACAAAATGCATTTATTGCATTTTATGAGCTTTGCTCATAATTTAACCATAATAATAAAAAGTAGATTAAAGATAATACCTACTCATGTGATTGAAATATTTCCTAAGAGTACTTTAGCTTACAAGTCTTGCCTATTTTTTTTAGAGGCAGGATCTCACTATGTTACTCAGGCTAGACTCAAACTTTTGGGCTCAAGATCCTCCCACCTCAGCCTCCCAAGTAGCTGGACTACAGAATGTGCCATTGTGCCTGCCAATTTTTTTTCTGTAACATTTATCTACATTTTAAAAGCTCGGTGTAGTCATTTTTTTTCAAGTTTATGAACTTATGATAGAACGAAATTGAAAATCATGTGATTTGTAAAACTGCATTGTTACATACATACATCCACCAAAGGTAAAGAAGAAAATCCTAAGAGATTGTAAGGAGGGAAAAAAGAGGTTACCAGCAAAAGAACGTGAATCAAATTGGTATTCTATTTCTCATCAGCAAGGCTAAATTCTAGGACACAATGAGGAAATGTCTTCAAGGTTCTACAGGAGAATGATCTTAAAAACCCAAGTCTATATACCCAGTCAAACTACCCATTAAATATGAAAGCAAACAGAGATAATTCAGACCTTCAGGAACTCTGAAACTGTATCTCCATTATGCCTTTTCTGTGGAAAATCTTTGAGGATATACCCCAATTAAATGAGGGAGAAAACTGTAACAGATGAAGAGGTGAGAGCCAAGAAACAGCAAATCTAACCCAGGATTGTAATAGAAAAGTGAAATACCTGAAATGCTTAAATGACAGCTTTTCAACTGTTCAAGAAAGCAACTGATTCAACTTGGAACTCAAAATATAACAAGTAAACAACATTCCTACAATTTGCAGCCAAAGGGAATTACAGCTTTTATAATTCTGAATCCTGTTGGACGAAACACATTCCTAAAAAGAATTAAGTATTCATTAGCAACCTGTTCTGTTTTTGACTATGTTTTGACTGATGAGCGTCTTATTAGTAGCCCACACTCGTTCTTCTCAATTGTGTCAGTTTGTTTAAGTAGGTGCTGGCACATTTCACAAATAGAAAAAATAAATGGTAAAAGTATACATGAAAGGCACAGATCTGAAATTATATTATACAAATGATTTTTATGTTCTCTTTTAAATACTTCTACATTTGAAGAAGTTCATTGGTAAGATGTATACAGACTAGGTGAGAGTTTTCCAGTAAAATGAAAGGTGTCAGACTCTGAAAAGACTGCTCTTACCCAACTCTTTTCTAAGTGGCTGCTTAGCACAGCTGTTGCCCTTTTTCCCTAGCACTCCTGCTGTTGCATGTGAGCTCCTTCCTGCGCTCTGCCACCATTATACTTTAAAAGAGCTCTTCACAAAACAGACTCTGAGAACCTTTTAAAATCAGTACTCTTTAACCTTTTAGGTAAAATTATCCAATTGGGTATGTTTTTAGAACTAGTACTATTTTTTAGGAAGCTCCTAACTTGATCTGTGTGCAAATTATTTACAGATGAATGCAGTTCCAGCCAAATAACCTTATTTAAATGCATCATTACCGGACACTTCAATGGCTTCTCCATTTGAACACTGAATTTTACTTTATTTCAAATATACTGCATAACCAGTCTACATCATTCAGGATTTACCTGTTTTACTATATTAAAGTAATAATTTTACTCTTCTTCAAAGCCATAATGCATTAGATTATTGCTACCATGAGAATTTATGTAAAGTACGGGTAATTGTTCCTGTCCATGTGACCTTGAGCTCATTGTAAAATTGAATTTGTTTTTCTTTTCAGTGCTATTCATCACTTTGTTTTTAAACAGGCAGCCTTTCAATTGCCAGATTTAAGAGTACGCTCATTAGCAAAGCTGCCCAAGTTGATTGACATAGCTGTCCAATGGCTTTATCTGCCTTTCCTTGATAGTATTTCTATGAGGAATTTCACTATATTACTCTGATGCTGCTAAGAATTTCCCTGCCTGCCTTTGTTCCTTTGACCTCCACTGTTAACCTGACTTCCACAGCAGATGTCCACTCAGACCTTAGTGTTTCTAACTACAATGCCAGTACAAATTTTAGCCTCCTTTCACTTTCTTTCTCTTCCTTCCCCTACTGGGGACCCTGATTCTTCAGACACATTAGCATCACTGATTGAAGATATTCCTATTTTTTTTATTATTACTCTTTACCTCTTCTGTTAATGTAAAAACCTCACCTTTCCAGTTATCAAGGATTCTTCTAGAATCTTTCTCTCAACATTCTGAGGTTTGATTTTCTATGTAATCCCTCAAATGGCTTCCCATCTGAAAACAATAGCTAAAATCTTAACAATGGCTTTACATCTTCTGTCCTACTACAGCCCTCTCATCTCTTCTCTTCCAATCTCCCTCTTGCTTACTGTGCTTCAGTCATACTCTCTCCTTGTTCATGACGACACCAAGCTCACTTTCATCTCAGGGAATTTGCCCTTGCTGATATCTTTACCTGGAATGTTCTGCTTCCAGATGTCTTCATAGTTTATCCTCTCACAGCTTACAAATATTTACTCAAATGTCACCTTATCAGTGAGGCCTTCCTTGACCACCTTATGAAATTACAATTCCCTTCAAAGCTTCAAAGTATATAATTTACTAGACAACCTAGTTGTTTTACTTTTTTATTTATTGTCTGTGAACCGCTACTAGAATACAGACTTCACAAGGGTCAACGACTTTCATAAACTGTTATATAACAGGTCCCCCTTATCTGTGGGAGATATATTTCAAGTCCCCCGTGGATGCCTGAAACTGCCGATAGCAATGACCCTTATATATACTATGTTTTTTTCCCTATTATACACATCTGTGATAAAGTTTAATTTGTATATTAAGCACTGTAAGAGATTAACAACTAATAAAACAGAACAATTATAACTATATACTGTCACAAAAGTCATGAGAATGTAGTCTTTCTCTCTCGCACATACATTATCTTACTGTACTGTACTCACCTATTTTCAGGCCACAGTTAACCACAGGTAACTAAAACTGTGAAAAGTAAAAACCATGGATAAGGGGGGACCATCGTATCCTAAATATCTAGCATAGTACCTGACCCAATCATAAGCATTCAATAAATATTTGTTGAATGAATAAATATTATAAATGCTACCATGCTCCATATTTTACATAGGCACACTATTTAGATGGAATTTACCAATCCCTTTAAGGGTAAGAGCGTGGAATTACAATTAAGATTGCCTGGATTTAAACGTCATTTGTATGACCTTGTACATGTACTTAACTTCTTTTTGTCTTATCTTGTATCTCAGAGGTTGCTTGAGAATTAAACAAGTTAATATATATGAAGCAATTAAAACAGTACCTGACACACATTAAGTGCTTGTAATTTTATGTTTAAGAAATTATGCAACATCAAATTTTGTAACATTTTTCAGCTTATTGACCTATTTTTTTTATTTTATTTTTTTGAGATGGAATCTCGCTCTGTTGCACAGGTTCAAGCCATTCTCTTGTCTCTGATGGGATTATAGGCACCTGCTACCACGTCCAGCTAATTTTTATGCTTTTAGTAGAGATGGGATTTCTCCATGTTCGCCAAGCTGGTTGATCTTTATTTCTGAACATTTATGCTGAGGTCCTTTTGAGGTGAAACTGGTACCAACACCATGGATTGCATTTATCCTAGCTCACTTGTTCTCCTTTTGATTTTAATCATGATTTTGATATTTCAATTTAAAAGACTTTTTTTTTTTTTTTAAGGACAGTGATATTCAGCCTGTTATCTGCCATGCAATACTCATTTTTGAGGCCCCACTTGCAACATCTCAAAGTCCTCTGTTTCTAATCAGAAATTCGTAAGGTGGTTCAACCCAGGAAGCCAGCACATAAGTTACAAAAGGCAGCTTACTTGTGGCTGGTAACAAACAACATATCCAAATGTAACTTGGACTTCTGAAACTGATGTAATATGCAATCCTGACACGCTTTTTAGCATCAGAAGCAGGGTTCCTGCCAATTAGAATATGGTAGTAAAGTCTGTGGTTCTTTCCAGCTTCCATACAAAATTCAGTTCAGTGTGAAGTGGTTCTTCAGCTTGGTGTAGTTGAGTACAACTAACTTAGATGACCTCTTTGCCATGGAAGGAGTGTGAAGTAATATCATTCAGTTCAGCAGCAGTTGTTTTAAACATACCTTAAACTGTTCTTTAAATACGGAGTGACTTTTGTTTTTGTTAAAAACATTACATTTTATATTATTTATCTGTTATTTTCTGGACTGTCCTGTAGTGACTACTCTAGTAGTCATGTTCAACTGTTATTTCACAATTAGTTTCTTTAAAGACTTTTAGGTAGCCAATATCGGTCATATAAAAGTTAAAATAAATACACTTTGTAATGATGATTTTAAAAGAGCAAAAGCATTTTAGCTATCATACTAAAATAGTTTTATCTTTCCCTTTATACTATAAGAATCTGAAAGCTAGAAGAAAACTCTACCCATAGTTTAAGAAAAATAGTAAGTTTGTCATCAGACTAAAGCTGCTAAAGTTAGCCTTTGGTCTCCATAGATTTCAGTAAAGTATAGCATTTATACAATTCAATGAGTTATCACAAAATGAACACACCCATATAGCCACTTCTCGCTGAATAAATAACACATTACCTGCATCCTCAGAAGTCCTCTTACTGATCCCTTACTTCTACTATTTTTGTTCTCCAAAGTTAACTATACCTAACTGTTCTAATATTATAGATTTTGGATCCTTTTATAAATAGAATGAGTCAGAATGTACTCTTGTTGACTGACATGAAAAAGCTGTATCATTAAAAACTGCTACATCAAAAATTCCAAGTGAGTAGTCAGTAAATTTATTAACAAGATATCCTTGGATGAGTGAGTCTACCTCAAGTCAAAAACACTTTGCCAAAGTGATAGCACTAACACCTACCACCAGTAGGATGTAGAATCAGCTTGATCTTATTTTAGAACATCTGAGAGGTTCTAAAAGCTGACAAAACCATCTTAAGGGTATGGAGTGATGGGCAGTAAACTGCATTTATTCTGGGCTTGAACCACTCCAAGGCAGTCTCAGAAA
>CAUYLG010078814.1:0-35000 GCA_963573385.1 Cacajao melanocephalus | reverse complement strand
TCTAGTTGGAGAGAAAAGAATATGAATAGAAAATTAAAATGCAGTATTAGACTTCTGGTACAAGAGAGCAGACCAGCTACATGAAAGTATTTATTCTAGCTTCTGAGACCATATTCAAATGAGGGCAAACATACTATGTTTTAAAATACAGAGTCTGTATTCTGAGATAATGAGGGGGCAGCATCACAGAATAAAATGTTTCTATGCAATTTTGGGGAAATTAAAAGAAAACACTGTAACTCTATTACAAAGATTTTCTTGAATTTGACAATAGACTCATTATATTATTCTGAAAATATTAGTCTCATCTGATTCACATACTTTATATATTCATTGAGAGTATTTTCATTCCTCCAAAAGATCTATCTATGAGGAACAACTATCTTTTTAAGTATCCAAACCTAATTTAGCAATTCTTTTTTAGACTTTTCTCATGAAGACCCTCTGGCTCCCACTGCCTGATCCACCCCCTTCCAATTTGGAAGAGTAGGTCCCAAGGTTTAGTTAGCCTAAACATAAAAATGGTATAAATGTGAGTCCGAAAAAGCCACTATAGGAAGCTAAGGTAAATACATGAATGCTATAATATCCTAGAAAAATGAGTATGTTGCATCTACGTAAAACGATGGGATACCTTGGGGAAAAATAAAGTACCATAAAGAACACACACACACACACACACACACACACACACACACACACACATATATATATATATATATATATATATATATATATATATATGCCAAAGCAGATAGTATACAGAAAACACAAAGATATGAATATGTGACAGGAAGAAAAGGCAGAACACCAATCCCCATAGTAAAATACCAAATAGAGTTATAGATAAGAGAAAAATAGAGTTAAGGGAAGGAATGGTTAGGGAAAAGTTAGCAGAGGTATTAAAAAAAAATCCAGAAATGAAAATGCTCATCATATGTTCACTTGGTGAAAAATAACACATATTTGGACATATTATGATAAAATTTCAAAATATCAAAAATAAGAGAACATCCTAAAAACTTTCAGAAGATAAACAAAACAGATCAGCTGCAACCAAGAATCAGATCACCATCAGACTTATTAATAGTAATAACTAGCAGCAGGAAGCAAAGATGAAAGGCCATCAAATGACATAGGAAAAATTATTTCAAAGTTTTATTCCCAGCTGAGCTGGAAAGTTGAATGACTCTTCTATGAGAACAAAATAAATATATTTCAGATAATCTAAACTCTAAAATTTTAACTCTTCTATATCCTTTTTAAAAAAAAGTTACTTAAGCATACCCACTAGCAAAAAAAATGTAAATAAATCAAAGAGAAAGAAGTGACATCCAGATAAAACCCAGATTCATCCATATATCTATCTAGTTGAGGAATAACATTCTGTACAAGGATGGCATTTTTGTAGAGGCTCAAAATCGAGTCGGTTCAGATTGTAAAACAGAAGCAAAGGACACTCAGAAAGGAAATCTCATGTATGTATTAAGTTTAAATGGTAAAATTCCTACAAAAAAAAAGAAGATGGTATAGTAAAGTGGTGAAATAAGTAAAGGGAATATATTCAGGTAGATTATAGCTACATTCTGTTTGAGATATATGGGTTCCTGATATTTTCTCTATAAGGAAGGAAATATAAAAAAAGTATACTACTATTTTATTAAAAAATATGTAGACTGAAATAATTTATATATGAATTAGGAGAACTTACAAATAGTTGAACAATGAAGTGTAAATTTAACCACCATTGACAAAACCAAGTTGCAGATACAAACTAAAGCGGCTGAGAGACACATTAAGGAGATGGGGAGGAAATGTAAATGACTAATGGTCTCATCTCATAAAATTAGAAGATTAGAGGGATGATCTATGGTGGATAGATTAAAGAACAATTCCAGCATGCCATTAGAAATTTCAGGGGAAATCAGTGGAGTTACCAAGAGTAATGTTACATGTTAGCTTTCCCAAAACACTACTATCCTGTTAGCACTCTCTTTTACTCTCAGAAGTATACAAGTTTAAACAGTAAATAATGTGATATTTTAGTTATCAATCAATTGAGGAAGATAGGAAAGTAAATGGCATGATTTGGTATAAATATTATTAGTCATAAAAGAAATTTAAGTAGCCACCAGGAAACAGAAAACAGAGAGTTGCACGTGGAGTATAACGGTGTGGCTAACTGTTGGAATGGGGTGCTTCTTATTTCACTACGAACGTCTTTTCCTATTTTACTTTTGTCTGGTATAATTTTTACTTTGATAAAAAATGAAAATATGTTACGATAATTGTCAAGGATATGGAACAAAGGGAACTCTCATACACTTTCGGTAGAAGTATGAAATGGTAAAACCACTTTGGAAAATGCTTGTTTAGTTTCTACTAGAGCTGAATAAAAATATCTTATTTCCCGGAAATTTTATCCTATATATGGAACACAGCAAAAATCATTACGAAAAAATGACAAGTATATTTATAGGAGCATTTTTGCAAAGTCCCAAAACTCAGAACAGTCAAAACCCATTTCAGATTAGAAAATATATTTAGATTTATCCATTTTATCAAACACTATAAAGCAAGAGAAAGACCATTCTAGAACTACAGGTAATAGCATTGATTAATATCAAAAACACAATATTGAGTAAAAAAAAGGTAAAAACAAAAAATTAAGTAATCTATTATTCCACTTCATAGTTCAAACAGGCAAAACAAATCTATGGTGTTAGGCATCAGGATATTGTTACTTTTACAGAGAAGGCAATAGTGATCGGAAAGGGACAAAAGGCATGCTTTTGCAGTGCGATTAATATACTATTTCTTTATTTGTATAGGATTTACCTAGATGTTTTCATAACGTAATGACCATGTAATGATTTGCATAATTTTCTGTACATGTTAAATACCAATACAGTATCTTTCTAAAATACAGTAATTTTTACATAGAAGGATGAACAAAGTTTTTGACTCAGATAACTATCTGCCTAGAATAATGCTTGGTGAATAACAAGCAAAAATGTAACTGGAGGACAACAGAGGAAAGAATGAGATTCTAAATACTGAATCATGTTCAATGACAGATCATTGAGAATGAACTACTCTTAAGGCATCAGTAGCTAAATTCTGATTATAAGACAGATGACTTAAAAAAAAAAGTAAAAGCACTTTAACTGGGAGTTTGTCCCAAAAATATTTAATTTGATATATATATATTTACTTACTTTTATTAATTTTTGGGATATAGAGTAAAACCAGAGATCTGGGACTTCAAATTCTTTGGAAGTGTATCATACCTAGCCTGGAATGTATTACTGTCAAATCAGAGTTAGTGTTCACTATTAGCCCCTCAATGGGTCAGAAGTCTGTGGGGAATGAAGTTGAGAGAGTCTTTGCTCCATTTTTCACTAGCCTAATGAGGTGAGTGATCGATTGAAAAGGAGATCAGCTGACTAATTTCTTGGCAAGTAGCCACTATGAACTCTTCATTAAAGAGTCTTACTCAGTCTTTCCTAAAGTGAGGGGACCTGAATTTTTAGACTGGCCACTTGTAAGTAGTCTGATCATGGGTTTCCCACAGCTGATGTGTCTCTATTTTCTCTCTTGGTGGATTATCATAATTATGAGTTGCATATGTTTGAGTTTCCTAAAAAGGACAGTTTTCTCCCAAATAAGTTTAATATGCAATATTTGTATTAGCATGGTAATCACTCTCAGAATATTCTCTGTACAGATCATTTATAAATTTTAGGATGTTAGAAAGGAAATCCAGTGATGAACCATGTGAATTTTAAAAAATCAGTAAAGTATAAATCTTACCTTTTCTTAATTACTTCTTAAACAATTAGTGGTGTTTTGATTATTTATCTCCTACACTGTACTACAGTCAAATTCAATCTAAGTGACATCTGAGGAACACAAAGGGCTGTAAATGAGCATTTCTTAAGACTTTATAAACCATATGGCAAATGCTTTCTTACTTGTGGTTAAATCTGGTGACCATAAATACTTTCAAACTCATGTTCTAACGAGAGTAAAATTATTTTTCTGTAATGTCTTATTTTCTGATAGTATAGTCTCCTTTTTTAACTCCTCCCCTTCTCCTAATAGATAACAGTTGTGAAGGAGGAGAGAGGTAAGATGCATTTACATAAGTTGTGGGTGTTTGCATTTTACTGACCTGATTCCTACATATCTACTTCCTTGTCACTGACAGAACTGAATGATTTCTTCTTTTTCAATACCATCTACTCTACAAAATAATGCAGTTTCACTTTGGTTGGAACCAATTCTTCCTCAAGACTCACTAGCCCTGTGGAAACTTCTCCTATGAGTTTTAATGAAGCTTGACCTTCTCTTTTATCTTCTGTACTAAACTATTTTGTAGTGCTGCCAGAGTCAGTTTAATAACAGGTGAGTTTCACCCCCAAGGCTGATTGTATTTCAGCAGAGGTTGAAGTGATCTCTGTATGTCAGGTTGTTAAATCTGTAAAAAGCTATGTGATCTTTCAAAATGAAAGTCAGTACATCAAGGCAATATAGTTCTCTTTTGTCTTTTTATGAACCCCTTTACATCTTTGTTCTGGACAGCTCTGAAATACCAAAAATGACTGCTTTCCCATCCCCACACACTCATGAATGGCCATCAAATATGCAAATACAAAAATTGTCAAAATAAAATATTCTTGTCTTAAGCTTTGCAACCTTTCCAAAGAACTTCATAGTTTAGTGCCTCAATATTAACCTATGGGGGATTATTAAACTGCTATTTCAATGCTTTAAAATAAATTCACAATTAGCAATGTTCTTGAGGTCTCATTCTAAGTTGTTTCTACAACATCTGACACAATTCAAGATACTTTTATTATGTTAGCAGATACATACATTTTATTTAAACTCTTTTCTTATATCTGAAGAATTTGAAATTTCTATTTCCAGAAATCTACTTAATATAAAATAGCACTTCAAAAATGTTTGTAGTGCTATTTAAAAACTTTTTCTAAAATATTTTATATTTAAATTCATAATGCAGCTTTGCTTATTTATTTTACATTTATTAAATGCAAGCAATGTCCCTATTATATAATCTGTTAAAAGGTTGAAAAAATATACTATTAATGTACCTTGGAATTATAATTTTTTCTGGTTTTGTTTAATTATTTTTTTCTGATTGCATTATTCTTAAAATGAATAGGAGACCAATATGCAATATATGTGTATGTGATAAAGACTTCAATCTTTAAAGCCAAATCTATGAATATCAATTGATTGTCTGACTTCCCAGGTTATGAATCTATACTTCAGAATAGCTTAATAACCTTCCATATTATTAAAAGTTACATTTGGCTTCCAGAATGCATTGCTCCTCTTTCCTATCATAGTTGAGTTCTTTACCATCTTTATAAATGAATTTAATTTATATTAAATATATTTTATTTAAATATAAATTTATATTAAATATATTAAATTACTGCAGTCATCCCCTAAAATATTTTCCTAACTCTCTTCTTTGAACCCTGATTCAATGTACCATATTAGAGTTGGCAAACCAGATGTTTTTCTCAAACTTCTACCTTTCTCGCTCACAGTGCTGAACTCAAAGGGGCCAACCTTCTGCTAAATAGTCCTTTCTGTAGTTGATCCTGTGAACAAATAACAAAAAAACAGCCTATCAGATTTTCTTTTCCCAGTTTATTGAATTTTGAATGTAAAGACTTGGAAGCTAAATCACTTGAATGACAGTATTAATATAGAAAGTCATATTTATTAACTCAGTTGAATTCTTCACAAATGTCTTTAATATCTTACTTCTCAAGGCTTAGCTTTTCAGATCACCCTTAGATACCCCAATATTTAGCCAGTGTATTATTTTGTTTGACATAGGGGGAACTGATTTATTAGATCAAAAAATAAAATAAAAAATAAAACCTCTTTACTCTCAGATGTAGTCTCCTAATATCGTCATTAGTGTGATCTAGTAAAGCTAGTATTTCTCAACCAAGTGTTTCTCATACACTTCAAATATGCTTGGGTGACTGTTTTCAAAACACATATTTCTTGAGTCTATCTTCAGAGATTCTGATTCAGTAAATGAGGAGAGAGACATTATTCTAATGTGCACACTCTAAAATATAGTTTTGATCATGTCACTCATTGCTTGTGGCTGATTTCAGTGGCCACAAATCTTTGCAGCACCTGTCTTTGAGAGATCTTTCTCCGTCTAAGCTCTATCTTACCTGTCATCAGGACTTGCTTTGACCAATAGAAGACCGTGTGCCAATTCTGAACCTAGGATTCAAGAGGTCTTGTAACAACCACTCTTTCTGTTTTGGGAAACCTACTAGCACCATGAGAATGAATCAGGCTAGTGTGCTAGGTAATTGGCTCCCTGACCTGATTATCCCAGACAACCTACCAACAGAAACGGAGCAACTTGGTAGACCAGCAGTTAATGCATGCATAAATAAGCTCTTCTGAGACTAGATGAAGAACCCACAAAACTGAACTCAGATCCAACTGCTGACTCATAGAATCTGGGCTAACAGAAAACAAATAAACAAAAAATGGTTGTTGTTTTAAGACATTAAGGTTGGGGATGTTTTATTACACAGTAGTTATTAAATAGCAATTGTTAAACTACTTAAAAAAATTTTTTTTTCATCATATACAGTGATAAAAATGTAAGCTCTTTAACATGAAGTCTCCTATTTTTTTAACTCCTTTTTATTTTTTAACTCCATTTCCCCAAATATTGACTGGTGCTTCCTTTATTCTCTAGTCATATCAGGTTGCTCATAATACGGAATGATATTTATGCCTGATGTTGTTTCATTTAAGTAACTTTTCTTCCAACATTAAGCAGCTGAAGTTTAGACATTCTTTAGGCTCATTGATTTTTTAGCAAGAATGCCTTCCTTAAAATATGAAGTTAAATTACATGGCCATGATCAATTTTCTCATATCATCTTTTCATGTGAGTACTTACTGCATTACATTATAATTACTTTTATGGGTTAGAATCACCAATTAGACTGTAGCTATTTAAGGACAGTAGTCATATTTATTAATCTTTGTGCTTGGAACAAAATGAATCATGATAAATATTTGTTAAGTAAAACTATAAGTGAATTTGGTCATCCATAATCTAAGATTGGTAATTTAGGGAACTAAAGGAATACATTTTATACTTTTTGAGCCACTACTGTAGTCTAGGAAGTGTCCTAGTAAATGTGCATGTTACTTTTAGTGAGGCATTACAAGTCTAACTACATAAAGATACAAAAAAAATATGAAAAAATATAGTATACAGCTGATGGAAAGGGATCAGTGGAGGCAGTATGAAAGAACAGGAAGAGAAGAAATGAGAAATAGAACGAGAAAGTAATTAAACTACTGAAATATTTGTAAAATGTATATAAATGCAAAAAATTATATTTATAGATTAAACTCCCTTTCTCCAAGTAATTCCTTATTGTAACATATTTGTATCCAGAGAGCTAGTAAGGCTACAATGGACATGACAAATAGTTTATTTTATGAAAAATAATATGATGAAAAAATAGTTTATTTTATGAATTAGGTGAAAAAAATACAAACTATTATTGGAATTGCTGATTTTCCATTGTTATCACTTGAAAGCCCTCACATAAAACTGGCTGAGCTTAATTAATGACTTTTTTCAACTACTAATGGAGCCAATATATTAACAACTAATGCTTCACTTTTATACATGCAGCATAAGGCTTGTGAGTAAACATTGGTGAAATAATGAAGAATAGCCACTTGATCTAAACAAAAAATAGCAGTTTACATAGTGATATGTAAATTCACCTTCTACTGTTCTACCTAGTAACCATTATATTTGAGCAGAGTCTCTTAAAGTAAGTACTCCTTCAAGTTGACGCTGCTGCATCCTCAGCAGTTTTGTGTCTTTTGCTCTTTACATGGTGGGAGACATGACCACGGCTCTCATTGTAAATATTGTTATACATTTAGATAAGGTAAAGATTCATCAAAATCTTCTGGGAAATGTATATTTATTGCCTAGAGTTTTTGTTTTGTTTTGTTTTGTTTTTCGCTCATTGTTGAAAGGGAGTATTGAAAAATTAAAGTGTTATCAATACAGAATTTAAGTATATACTCACACAACACAAATAGCAAAATCATGTCACATAAAATAACCAGTTCTCTGCATATTATAAGGTAGGACTACTTATTTTCTTTTTCTCCTACATGTCTCACAACCATGTATACTGTTATTTCTGACAATTGTGCTAACTGGTGGCCTATCAGGTTAATGCATCTCCTAAGTCAAGGCATAACCAGTTAATGTACCAAGAGGCTGGCAGGAGCGGCAACATTGAACTATTTCTCCACCATAGTAGAGCCTCGGAGGACTTAGCTTTCCATACCTGCCTAAGTCCCAGGGAGCTTTCCAGAGAGCCTACATGCTATCCTTAAAAGTGACATAAGTTACCTTGAATCTGGAAAGGGTAAAAAAAAGACAACTGTTTACTGATTATCAATGTTTAGCCATGTTAAAAGTGAGAATTATATTTTCTTCCTATTTCTCATACACACAGATAGATGAGATCATGGTCAAAGCTGAAAGCACCAAACAGAAGTCTAGTAAGCCCTTTTTGGCTTGTTTTATTGCTGCTGCCCTTACCATGACTACTACCACTATTGCTCATAATTAAAGATAAAGCTACAATACAGGCTGAGCTAAAGACATGTTGGGCCAATATCTCTATGCTAAGGCTACTTCAGAAATAGTATTACATATGATCATAGTGTAAATGGGTTAGAACATTTTTAAAGAATCAGTTTCTAACAATAATACTGGTAAAGGAATAAAGTATAAAATTTATTGATTTAGTTTTAAAACCTATTTCTTGTATACACTATTGTGAATTCTGAAAGTATAAAACTTCCCCAGAAAAGGCAATTCAAATAAACACATTGGCACTAAATTAGGAATAAATATGCATTCATTCTCTGGGACTATGGTATAAACAGGATATCAAACAAGTTGAATTGCTGATTTTAATGGTAATTTCATAAATATGTTCTACTGTAAATTGCAATTATGTAAAAATATAATAAATCTTCATCCTTAAATTAATATTTTTTAATAGTTCACAAATCATTTTTTCACTCAGTGGCTAAGAGTTACAATGAGAAGAGTAAGTTACAGAGTCTTATTTTTTTCAAGGGATGAGAATTTAAGAATATTTTTCCTAAGGAATAGAATGTGAATTTGTCATTTAAACAATATACAATTTCTAAATGGTTATTTTACTTATAATCCTTGAAGTTGTTACAGTCTCTTCTCTTGAATTAAATGCTATCGTATGTTTGGCATCTACAATAAAAATACATAAAATACATAAAAATACAAAAAAATTATGTTTCAGTTTTTTTAGCTCATGTAAACCAGTTATCTCTACAAGCAGTGTCTTCAACTGACATCATCATTTTGTTCCTGGCCAGTCACTGAGTATATAATACCGTATATTTTACTGAATCTTGTTTTATTAATCTCTGAAATTAAAACAGAAATGAATGGAAGTATTTTTTAATCTTTCTCTTATGTAGATTAGGCATATTTCTCCTGTAATTTAATACCTGAAGTACACATTTAATCACAATTCAAATGTATGTATTAACCAAATTATAACTGATAATGTGAACTCTGTTTATATACATCAATTAATATTTAAATTGAGCTATATATAATCTTTAGTGTTTTGAATTGGAATACCACTAATTCTAACAATGATTTAAAGTAAGTTTAAATTTTTTCTTATGAGGATAATCTTTTAATGTAGTTTTTATGAAACATTTTGAAGTATGTGAGGGGTACAGTAGGTTACAGTAGGACCATTAGTATATTAATATGCATCATATAGATATAATTTGTTTTTAAATGCAAATCTTTTCAATGGTTTTATAACTCATAAAAGCCCAAAACTAAACACGTATCCATCCTTTGGAAACAGCCATCGTGAGAATGCATGAACAGTCTTTGTCAATGGAGGTCCCTACCTCTCTTCCCATTCTTATTGCAGACAAATTGTCATGGGTTGTGTTTTTTAAACAGAAAAGCAATAATGATAAAAGTAACTGCCTAATGATCACTAAGTTTGGAAATACATAACTTTTTTTTTTTTTAGACAGTCTCACTCCTGTAGCCCAGGCTGGAGAGCAGTGGTGCGATTATGGCTCACTGCAGCCTCAATTTCCTGGGCTCAGGTGATCTTTCCACCACCCTCAGCCTCCCAAGTAGCTGCGATTATAGGTGCACACTACATATCAGTTTAATTTTGTTGTATTTTTTGTAGAGACGGGATTTCACAATGTTGGCCAGGATGGCCTCAAACACCGGGGCTCAAGTGATCTGCTCTTCTCAGCCTCCCAAAGTGCTAGGATTACATGCATAAGCCACCATACATGTGACAGCCATTTTTCTTAAAAGAAAAATATTTACAACATGCCTGCAAATATTAATACTACTTAAACTGCCTATAAAATCTGTATATGAAATTTAAGTCATCGGTTTCACGTTCTACAGCATGAACTTGCTCATAAATGTGTTTATAAGGTATTAGAAAAGGATCCTACAAAGTTTAACCAATTTCCAAAATACTTGGAAGGGAAGCTTATTATTCAGGAGACTAAATTATAGGTAGATTTTGGGGGCAAAGTCAGGAGAGGGATTGGGGAATATATTTTGAAGAGGATAAGAAAGAATGTTGAATTAGTCACTTTTCTAATAAAAACAGACCACTGTCGGAAAATGCAAGCAAATGATAAAGTGGGAGATAAGATTCAAGTAGTGGCTCTACAACTAATTGGCTGTGTGACTTTAAATATGAATTTCATGGCTCCGGAAGTCAGTTCCTAGTATTTTCTTTGTAAAATGAGGAAGTGGCACTTGATTTACATCTAAACTCCCTTCTAGCCTAATGTTCTCATATTCTGTGAAGCAAACAACTGTTCTTACTGCATAATCTTTAACATTTTCTACATTTTGGGATTTATTAACTATCCCTTTTGTTAATTTTTCTGAACAAGTTCATAATGTTACCAAATATCTAAGGCTTAGATTAGAACTCTAGTCTAACCAAACACTAAGAGGAAGTTTAATTCTCTCTGCCTGGAGCTTTACAAAAAGAAAGGTACCATCAAATTCTCATGCCAAGAAATCTTTTGTTAAATACAAAAACATTTTGATATATCTGTGAAAAGCCTTCTTACATTTTAGATTTTCTATCATGGCAATCTCTCTTTAGATTTCAGACCCAAGACTGCTTGTTAGTGTTGTCTCAGCAATGCATCAAGATGTAACAGTTTCTTGTCAGAGATAAAACCCAGAGTTCTTTGTCCTATCTCCAAGAGGATCAAGGAGTGCAAATACCAATGTGAGGTTAGAGCAGAAGTTTAATAAGCGAAAGAAGAAAGCTCTCTAGTGACAGTGAAGAGGGCCCAAACAGGATGCTCCCTGTGAGGCTGGGGTCCAGGTTTTTATGGACTGCAAAAGGAAAGGAACGTGCTTAGTCCATGGGCTGTCTTAGAGAACATGTGACTCATCTTGGTCTAGGACCTATTGGGCTGAAGTGATGATTCGTAGCGGTCCAACTTACAGTCCAAAAAAAGGAAAGTAGAGTGTCCACGGAAACTCACCTGAGCCCACCACGCCCAGGCCCACCAAAGGAGAAGAAATATCTTCCTGGGAGCCCGCTGACTATTCAAAGGACAAAGGCATTTCTATGCCAAGCCTTGTTCCTTTATCTGAGTGAGCTGGAGGTTCGTGCAAGTTTTTCTCCAAATGGGCTGAAGGTTTTTCTATCTGTGCAGCCGTGGGCATGTCTCCAGGCACAACACCCTGTGCTAGTTCCTTTATGGATGCCTGAGGCTTGAATTTTTTCCCAGCCTGCTTTATGTGCTATGTGGGGATGAGATACTGACCCATGGGCTGGGGGCATTCTGGGGACCGTTCTTTTGCTATCTACCTAAGGCACGATAACTAACTCCTTTCATTAGGACTTGCAAAGTGAAGCCTAGAGGGAGAGCTATACTATCATTGATCCATAATCATCCTTCTACCCATGCTCCACTTCCATTTCCTGTCACCTGATCTTCCTCCGGCAGTTTTCCCCTAACCTTCCAAGGATCTGTTATATTTCATTCTTTGAATTTAGAGGAAAACAAATCAGAGACAAAGAGCTTGAATACGCAAACTGCTAAGATAAGAGGAAAATGATAATCCTTATAATATATGAGCTGGAATAGTTTTAAAAATACAATACAGGATTCACTTCCTTAAGACTTTAAGTTTTAAGTCAGTTTTCACACTAGCCAATAACAGGACTACCTTTTTTTCAAAACTTGTTTGTAACTAGTTGCGTAAGTATTGTTATTATTACTTCATAGTCCTATTTACTGATACTGTATCTTATTTAATTGATCATTCAGTAAATGAATTATTTATTAATGATAAATAATAAAGTTTCCAACAAAGTACATTGATATCATAGTTCCTCTGGAAACACAATATTTTTTTAAATGATGGATTCTGAGCTAAGGAATGCAAGCTCTTAAAAAAATTGTAAACATAAAATAAAAGTGATGTATATATGACAGAAGAGGATGAAATATGACAGCTTGGTGGTCAATTTTATTTATTTCACTGTGGCTTACTTGTATCAAGATATTTTTTGGAATAATATCTAGATCTTCTAGAAGTCAGAATGAAGTTCCTTCATATAGATTTACGATATATGTAATGTATTGACTTCTACATTTTTCTCACTGTCTAAATTAGAACTGTAGATTTGTCTACTTTCGTATCTCTCCAGTTAAATAATTACATGTAGAAAGAACTATATATAATTATAGAATGTTTTGAACATGAATCTTTCCTGTGCTGCATGGATACAGAGACATTTTATTAATATACATAAACAATCCATAGAGAATAATAATTGAGACAGAATTTCCCTAACAATATATAAACTGTTTGGAATATTTTAGTCTGTTATAAACCATTTTTACAGTAATTTAGATTGCCTATACAAATGTAAGTAAAAGATTCTGGAGGATTATCTGTTCATATATTTGCTAGGAATTCACCATCTAAAGGGGAAAGAAGTTTTGTGTTTTTCATAAACTGCAACATATTACTACTTCTAAATTCTCTAAACTTGTGTATTTTTTAATTGATACAGTTACCTAAAAGCATTCAGATTTTTGTGAAAATATGTAATTGGGATTTAGTATCCCTACTTTTTTTTCATTTATCTTTATTGATTTTGTATCAGAACTTTAGATGTGATAGCAAGCATGTAGATAAAAGAATGCTGTGAAAGTGTGTGTATTTTCATACTACATATTAGCTATGTACCTATGGTTATGTGGATATATTAATTTTTTTTAATTTGATAAAAATAATTTCTGAGGGATAATATTAGGTTTTTATTTTTATTTTTTAAATATGCAGCTGGGTGCAGTGGCTCATGACTGTTATTCTACCATTTGGGAGGCGGAGGTGGGTAGATTGCTTGAGCTCAGGAGTTTAAGATCAGCCTGGGCAACATGGCAAAACCCCGTCTCTGCCAAAAATACAAAAATTAGACGACTGTGGTGGCATGTTCCTGTCATTTCCAGCTACTTGGGAGGCTAAGGTGGGAAGATCACTAGAGCCTGGGAATTTGAGGATGCAGAGAGCCATGATCATACCACTGCACTCCAGCCTATATATATATATAGAGAGAGAGAGAGAGAGAGGGCGGGAGGGAGGGGGAGAGAGAGAGAGAGAGAAAGAGACCTGTCCATTCACATGGCTCATATGTACTGTTGTTTAAATATTCAAAAGAGAAAGGCATTTCTTATAATTTTATAACATAGCCAAACTAAAAGAGATGAGACTTCATCTCACCTTGGAAATCATGATATGCTTTCATTTTGTGAAATGTTATTTTCTTTCTTAGATCCTTTAAAACATTATGCTACCATCAGTAAGATATGCTCATATTAAATTGACATCATTACAGTTATAACACATTTAATATAAATAACCATAATTTCAGAAATTAGTTTTTCAAGACTTAGTTTTGTATTATAATTTCTGTAAAATCACAGAACCTATTTAATTTTTTTATCTTAAAAATACAAAAATCTGAGACCTTTTTGACATTTTCAAGAATACATTGATATGTGAAAAGTGTAATGTAGTTCACTGAGCACAAATCTCAAGACTAAAACAAAACTGCCTAGTTTTATAGTGTCAACTACTCTTTGTTTCTGTGTCTTTATGTTGAAAACAGGGAGAATAGTAAGACCTACCTTGTATTGTTGGTAATGTTGCTATAGAGTAATAATAATGTTTATAAAATTTTACACATCACTACTAATTAAGAAAGTAATAAATAATTAAAGCATAGAACAATCTTGGCTGTAAAAATTATGTTACAGAGCTCAAATTTTGTGATATTACAATTCTGGGTAAGCAGTCAAAAAAGGTCAAAAACTAAAATCAAGGAAGTCTAATATATTTTTTATAGTATATACTAAGATGCTATGTCCAAACCTCAAAACTGTAGAGCTTCAAACAAAAGAAAGTTTTATGTCTCTTAATTATCATATTCTAACAGTGAGTGATCTAGGGCTGTTAGGCATCTCATGGGGACATCCAGGGAATGCTGTTTTCTATGTTGAAAGAGATTCCTCATCGCTGAGGGCTTATCCTCTTCCACGTGGTTGAAGCCGACTCGCCAGCACTACATCTGCATTTCTTCCTACTTAGTGGAGAAATTAAGGCATGAGAGGGCAAATTCATTCCTCTTTAAGATTGCAATCTGGCAGCGAAGCTACTTATATCTACTTATATACCAATGGCTAGAGTTTAGGGAAAGCTTGGGTAGATAACTTCTAGCCAGGCAATCATGTACCAGAGTAATAGACTCTGTTGCTAAAATGAACAAGGGGAAATTAGAGATAGAGGGATGATTAGAAATGCCTGTTAAAATGATTGTTTCTCAGTAATGTTCACTTTAATGGTAAGTGATCTAAACAGGATCCTAAACCTCTTTGTTCTTAGGATATGTCTGGAGAAAAGGGCATATGTTGATTCACAGTTAGTTCCTACTAATGGCTAAGTCACGTATTCACATTAATTCACTCTAAGTATATGTGTTATTAAACAGGCTGTTGACCAAGCCTTGTGTCAAGTTAATGATATTCAAGAATAATCACATATCATCAACATCTTTAAGTATGTGACTTTGTGTAGCTAAACTTCTTTCGTGGGAAACAGAAATATAAACCAATACTGCCATTATAATACAAAGTTGTAAGTGCCTAAGGGGTGTGAGTGAGAAGAAGAGGGTGGGAGTGGAGAAGCTTTCACCATAGGGTAGTTATTTGGACTAAGTGTCAAATCATGGTATTATTATGTGTTCATTAGAAGAAAATGTAGAAGAATAACATAACAAAAAATAAAAGGAAACAGAAATAGAAATACTAAAGGTATAATGGTCAAAGAGTGTGATACTCTTTAGGACACTGTTGCTTTAACTATGCTTGAAACAGTGAATATACAAAACCAAGTGATAAAGATAGCTGGGATAAGAATATGAAGGGCCTAAATTATCACTCTAAATAATTTGGACTTGATGCAGATATTTGAAAACTATTGGATATCTTTAAGCAGAGTTTTCTTATAATTCAGTTCATTTTAGAAATAAAACTCTGATAGAATTGAAGATAGACTGATTACAAAAGAGAAGAGAAGAATCTGGACAACTAAAACGTGGTGGCAACAATACCAGATCAGACATGGTGATAGTCTCAGTGGAGTGAGGAGGAGAAAAATACAAAAAGGCATTTTGAGAACTAGCATTTAGGGACTAATTCAATTCAGTGCTGGGAATTTGGGGGTTTTCATCATTTAATATTAGCTAAAATGCTGAGCTTTGTTATATGATAAATGGATGCCATTGCATAGGCTAAAAAAAAAAAAAAAAAAAAGCAAGGGGACAGTGAACACTTTACTCAAGGTTTTTACATGAGATATCCATAATGTCAGTTCAAGCTAGCTGTTTTCAAGTTTTGCTGTTTAAGCCAGCAAAAATTGTTTTTATTATTGAACTGTACCTTTAATTCATTAACTCATGTATAGTGATTTCTCTCTGTTCTCCAATATACCCTGTCCCTACAGGCACACATATAATAAATGAGACCAGCATGCTAGCATATGCAAGTGGTAGGGAAGGAGGAAATAGGCTTCTATGTTTTATTATGGTGGGTTTAGGTAAGTTAAGACTTGTATTCTTTATTCTTAAGATCTCAGAGTAGGAGTTACATAAAAATCATTTGTCTAGTCCTAACAAGCATTATTAGAAAATAAAAAAAAAATTTATATATTTGAGGAAGAAGTGTTTTCTTTGTTTATCTTAATGTGCTTTTGGAGTGTCACAATGCATTAAGCTAAGCTTTAAATGTCTGGAATGGGAGAAACTTTACGTGTTTTAGCCAAGTGCTCTGCTAAGCACCCAGATAAATTTCAGAAATGTTCCCCAAAGCCAAGAAAAGTCAGGGAAAAAGAAAATTAGAAGAAAAAAGAGTGAAGAAGGGAAGGAGAAGAGGAAGAAATAATTGCTGGGGGGAGAGGAGATAGAAGGGACTTGTAATTTGGACAAGTTAGCCCGCTGTAATGAAGAGTAATGGTACTTTCTCTGTACTTGATTTGCTCCTACCTTATTATAAGCTATACTTTTGGGTTTGGCTGCATTTGAACATTTACTTTAACTCTGTGATTTCTGAGGAGTAAGCTTAATTCTATAGATTTTGAGAGCACTCATTAATGTCTTCCTATCTTATTAAAGAGCTTTACTTCACACCAATTTAAAATTTAAATACTTTTATAGAAAGAGATGCAAAAAGTAATCATCTATTTCAATTATTTCCTTAGGCTATATTTGTTCAATAGTGAAACATAACAAATTTTTTTATGGGAGTTGGTTAAGCTGTATTGAAACAAAGCGAAAGTCATGATTTTTCAATTCTGGTTAATTTTCACTGTTAAAAAAATGCATAGTTTTCATTGACTTCGGGGATAAATTTTTGACTACATTTTCTCTATACTAAATTGAAGACACCTGAAAGGCAAAGTGGTAGAGTAAATGTAGTAGTCTGTTCTCACTGTGCTATGAAGAAATACCCAAGACTGGGTAATTTGTAAAGGAAAGAAGTTTAAGAGACTCACAGTTCCGCATTGCTAGGGAGACCGCGGGAAGCTTCACAATCATGGCGGAAAGCAAAGAAGCAGCAGACACTTTCCTCACAGCGCAGCAAAACGGAGAGAGCACCGGCAGGGGAGATGCCAGACACTTATAAAATCATCAGATCTCGTGAGAACTCACTCACCATCGCGAGAACATAATGGGGAAAACCTTTCCCATGATAATTACTTCCACCTGATCTCACCCTTGACAGGTGGCGATTACTACAATTCAAGGTGGGATTTTGGTGGCGAGACAGAGCCAAACCATATCGGTGAGCCGAGATATCTACACTCATCATCAAAATGGGACGTTCAGAATCTCCTCAGTGAGGTTACCCTAGCCACGTATATCCACATCATATCACACTGACAAGGTTCATTAAGGTCTGTCATAAGGAAGGCATTCAAATTGAATAGCATTTTATAATTGAGGAGCATTAGAGAGAAAAGTTGTGATCATAACGTAAGATTTGTTCCGCTTCACCCCAGAGGTCCACAAATGGGAAAAAATGAGGGCAGCTTTAATTTGCTAGAAGAAACCCACACCTGTATTTTCAGTATATATCAAACCCTGAGAGATTTAAGTTCTTGTTTTAGCTCTCCATCTAATGGATTATAGTATACAAACTTTTGTGCTTTTTTTGTTATTGCTTTTAAAGTTTTCTAATATGATAGATAACTTTAACAAAAAGGTAATTAAGTGTGCAATATAGTTGCCTTTTCTTACATGGACAGTCTTGTTTGAATCAATTTGTTTTGATGTATTTCTAAAGGAATATTTACCTTTAACAGAAACACTAGATGTATTTTTTAATGCAAAAGACTTTTTCTCTTAGAAAGAGCAATAATTTGTAGTATCAAGAATTAAAATTTAAAACTTACTACTCTATTGAAAGAAGACTTTGATTTATAGGTAATAAATTTTATAAAGTTTTTAAAACTAATTTTATAGATTATTTTAGGCAATTTAAGGGATGTTCATTATGATAAAATGGTTTCTATTCACCTTCCCTAGTCTCATATAAATATTAGAGGTGTTTGCAGGATAGAAAAATTGCTTATCTCTTACAGACATACTCATAATACAGCCATGTGTGTATGTATGTTTCTCTCTCTCTATATATATATATATGTAAACATAATATGTATAGTAGTACTCCCATATCTGCAGTTTTAGTTACTTACAGTCAACTGTGGTCTGAAAATACATGTAATATGATATTTTGATGGAGAAAGAGAGAGTGATCACATTCACATTATAGTATATTGTTATGTTGTTCTATTTTATTATTAGTTACTGTTGTTCATCTCTTACTGTACCTAATTTATAAGTTAAACTTTATCATAGGTATGTATATTGATGGAAATATGTGCTATATATAGGATTTGGTACTATCTGTGGTTTCTGCCATCCACTGTGGTTCTTGGAATGTATCCCTCATGGATAAGAGGACACTACTCTATCTTCTTACCATATATATATGATAATATTATATATATATATACACATATATATATGTATGTATGTGTATACACACACACGTGTGTGAGTGTGTGTGTGTAGAGCTACATACTGTATACAGCTAAGAACCGATAGTCTTTCACTGAGCTGAGGATCTCTCATATTCACTATCCTTGTATCTCTTGAAGTGGCTTTTAAGGTCTTGCAGTATCTTTTACTAATATTGTGTAGACTAGCTTTAAGAGTTAAATCCTGGTCTTCGTTACCTTTGTGGCCCCAGAGACCCCTCACAATGTTTGCTATTTACAAAGTCCTAAATTACAGCTTCTTGATTATATAAATACATAAAGAATGAGTGAATATACAAATACCGTTTGAATAGATTTTTTTTGTGAATCTGATGAAACATTCTTATACTACCTATGCTAAAATATATAGAGATCTATGAATAAAGGAGAAATAAATATAAGTATAAAAATAGTTTAATTTTTCTTTTATTTTTATTGTTTAGAGGTGGGATCTCACTCTGTCACCTAGGCTTGAGTGCAGTGGAGCAATCATACCTCATTGCAGTCTTAAACTCCTGGGCTCAAGGGATTTTTTGCCTCAGCATCCCAAGTAGCTGGGATTACAGGAATGCACAACCATGCACATTTTTGTAGGGCTAGAGTCATCAGTATTGCCCAGGCTGGTCTGGAACTCAGTGGCTCCAAGAAATCCTCCCAACTCTGCCTTTGAGTCTTTGAGATCACAGGCATGATCACTGCACCCATCCCTTACACTGGCTTATAAAATGTCTATAACCAGAAAGTAAAATATTTTATTAAGTTATTTTTTAGTTATCAAGTTTTTAAGAATGCATTAAGGGTTATAAGAATATCTTTTTATATTTATTCTTACATATACAGATCACTCTATTCTGCATTCATATTTCAGCTTTCTAAAAAGGCTATCCTATGGTAGAATGATTTTCAGTAAGGGTACCAAGACCATTCAATAAAAAAAGGACAGTCTTTTCATCAAATGGTCTCAAAAGAAGATGATTCTCAAAGATATATATGTATGTTTATGCTCATATAAACTTTATTTATAATAGCTAAAAGGTGGAAGCAACCCAAATTTCCATAGACAGATAAATAGATAAGCAAAATAAGATATATACATGCAATGGAATAGTATTAAGCCTTAAAACATACGATTCCAACACAAGCAACAACATAGGTGACCTTTGAGGACATTATGCTAAGTGAAATAAACCAGTAACAAAAAAACATATTCTGCATGATTAAGCTTATATGAGTTGCCTACAATAGATGAATTCATAGAGAAAAAAAGTGGAATGGTACTTGTCAGGGGCTGGAGGGAGGGAAAAATGGGGTTTATTATTTAATAAGTCTAGAGTTTCAGTTTTGCAAGGTTAAAGATCTGGAGAAGGATGTTGGTGAGGGTCACACAATGTGAATATATTTTATGCCACTAAACTCTCTACATAAAATCACTAAGATAATTTTTATATATGAATATTTTACCACAATGAAAACTGGAGGAAAAAGACTACACTATGTTTTTGGAAAATATTGTTAAGGGTTTGATACCCACTTTTTGTTTTTGGGATAAATTTATTCGTTAATCAAATTTTGGCATGATTCTGCCCAATCATTTTATTCATTGATATAAAGAAGAATATGGCATGCTGAGAATAGAATGGTATGATAAAAAAGTACTGGGTGAGAAGGCATAAAACATGTGTTTTCTTTTTGAATGACTCAAGCAGGTCATTTAGGATCTCTGACTCTACTAGTTGAATAGTGATAGATTTGAACTTGAATTAACTTTAGCACTTCCTTTCTGATGTACATTACTAGATTGTTTCTAAATAGTTGATTAGAATGTTAAATCTGAGATAGTTAAGAGACATATTCGGAAAAGAATAAATTATAGCATCATAAACAGGAAGCAATGAGCAGACCTGTCACTTCCTCATGCAAATTTGCAACTCAATTTATTTCCAACTTACACAAAAGCCAATATACAGGAAATGTTCTCACATGTGAAAGGCTAGATCCATTAAAAGGAAAAGATGAGACATAAATTCTCTCTGTCCTTTTTTAGCCCAGTCCTTTTTGCCCTTAACTGCAATGGCTGTACCTCTTAAATGTTATTCTGCCCCGGGGCTTATACCACGGAGTTGAAATTCACTGGACAGAGAAAGTTGTTATGTTGAGATCTCACTAAAACAAGATTTTACTGGTTTACTTGGCAGGTCTAATCAACCTTTGCTTGCTTTAAAATTTGAGAAAAAAATGAAAATATTGCTTAGTTTAACAATGTAATACGTTAATCAGTGTTTCAGTGTACACCCAATCATTGTGCATTTTCTTTCATTTGTTTAACCATTACATTATCTTTTCAGTAAATTAGCTTTTAATTTCTCAGATTCACACATGAATACTCCTTAAAGAAGGTTTATTAAGTTGGCTCATTGTCCCTGTGATTCTGATCATCACTGCAAATTAAGGCTTTGCAATCTCTCTCTCTGACATTACCTTTCTCCCTGCAGCTAAAGAAAGAAACATGGTATAATCCACATGTAACATTTGGGCCTTTACATTAGGTTTTTAAAATTTTATTTTATTTACTTTTTTTTATTGTACTTTAGATTCTGGGGTACATGTGCAGATCATGCAGAATTGTTGCATAGGTACATACATGGCAATGTGGTTTGTTGCCTCCATCCCCCTGTCACCTATATCTGGCATTTCTCCCCATGTTATCCCTCCCCAACCTCCCTACCCCAACTATCCCTCCCCTAGTCTCCCCCAACAGACCCAAGTGTGTGATGCTCCCCTCCCTGTCTCCATGTGTTCTCATTGTTCAACACCCGCCTATGAGTGAGAACATGCAGTGTTTGATTTTCTGTTCTTGTTTGTTGAGGATGATGGTTTCCAGATTCATCCATGTCCCTACAAAGGACACAAACTCATCATTTTTTATGGCTGCATAGTATTCCATGGTGTATAAGTGCCACGTTTTCCTTCTCCAGTCTGTCATCGATGGGCATTTGGGTTGGTTCCAGGTCTTTGCTATTGTAAACAGTGCTGCAATGAAGATAACGTGTGCATATGTCTTTATAACAGTATGATTTATAATCCTTTGGACATATACTCAGTAATGGGATTGCTGGGTCAAATGGAAATTCTATTTCTAGGTCCTTGAGGAATCGCCAAACTGTCTTCCACAACGGTTGAACTAATTTACACTCCCACCAACAGTGTAAAAGTGCTCCTATTTCTCCACATCCTTTCCAGCATCTGTTGTTTGCTGATTTTTTAATGATCACCATTCTAACTGGCTTGAGATGGCATCTCAATGTAGTTCTGACTTGCATTTCTCTAATGACCAGTGATGACGGCATATTTTCATATGTTTATTGGCCTCATATATGTATTCTTTTGAAAAGTGTCTGTTCATGTCCTTCTTGTAAATCTGTTTTAGTTCTTTGTCGATTCTGGATATTAGCCCTTTGTCAGATGGGTAGATTGCAAAATTTTTTTCCCATTCTGTTGGTTGCCAGTTTGCTCTAATGATTTTTCCTTTTGCTGTACAGAAGCTCTGGAGTTTGATTAGGTCCCATTTGTCTATTTTGGCTTTTGTTTAGAATATTAACCATTTTCCTAGTTCCTTCTCTAGCTTAAACTTTTGTAACTGGAAGTTTATCTAGAATTTGAAAGTAAGTAATGTGTACATACAAACACATGTATGTACAATGTATCTAGATATATTATAAAACACACATGTCAACAGTTTTTACATATATACATATGATAAATGATGGCTTGTAATTTGATAGTGAGAGACAAAATATTTTTATTTTATTTTAGAGTATTTTTATCAATTGATTGTACAAGACATTCTCCAAAGCTCTTGACTCCATCAATTCTGCCCCATCTTTCTTTGCCTATTTTCTATATACATCTGTTTGATTATATTTGGTACACTGTTGTATATTTAGTTTATAAATTTAAAATTTAGTAAAAGTTTGTCAGAATATGGTACGGTGCCATAAACGTTTGTATTTATTTTATCACATCCACTATTTCTTTAATCTTTGAATAGTAGTTAATTCAATAAGAGTTCACTAATATTAACCACAAACAGAGTTAAGAACTGAGACAATTACATTGAAAAGGAAAGTCAATTATGTAAAAATAGTGGTCCAGCCTCATTTACAGGGAATACATTCCCAGTGGAAGCCTGAAACTGCAGATACTAAATGCTATTTACACTATGTATTTTCCTATATGTATATAACTATGATAATATTTAATTTATAAATTAGGCACAGTAAGAGATTAATAGCAATGTAGTATAATAAAATTTATGTAAATGTGGTCTCTCTTTCTCTCTCTCTCAAAATATCCTGTACTGTATTCAACTATTTTCAGACATCTGTTGATGACAGGTCATTGAAATCACAAAAAGCAAAATGCAAATAAAGGGGTCTACCATATTTTCAGAATGGGTCAAATGCTACAGAAGTCATTATCTGAGGTATTCACAGAAAAGATACAATGGCAAACTCTACTTGGGCAAATAAAAAAGTTATTTTACTTTGTAAATTTTTAGAAAATACAAGACATAAAATGTATTCTAAAACAAAACAATGAATTCCTTGAGGTATTTCTCAGAAGGTAGACAAAGAGAGAGAATGAACAGAAGAAACATTATACAGTTTCTAATATATCAACTATTGTATACATTGTTTCATACAAAGTAATTACATAAAATAAAAATTTTTATTTATACAGTCTCTGTTATCAATAAAGATAAAATTAAGTAAAATAATCCATACATTGTACCTACTGTGGTGCTATCACATACATGCTTATCTCTGATATATTTAATAAGAAAAATAAAATATTTCAGTTAATATTGTTTATTAAAAGTTTTAGCAATGTACATTGCATTTTTCTTATATTATAATAATAAATAAAATTTACCATTTCATTTTACTGCTAAACTGTTCCTGCCTAGGTGGTTATTTTAATGCTGTACTTCAGACTCAATATTTAAGAATAAAGAATCGAATATTATGCAGCCATAAAAAAAGATGAGTTCATGTCCTTTGCAGAGACATGGATGAAACTGGAAACCATCATTCTCAGCAAACTGACACAAGAACAGAAAACCAAACACTACATATTCTCACTCATAAGTGAGTGTTGAACAATGAGAACACACAGACATCACACACTGGTGGTGGGAGAGCTAGGGGAGGGGAACATCACACACTGGGGCCTGGGGGTGGTGGGGGAGCTAGCGGAGGGATAGCAGGGGGGCGGGGATTGAGGAGAGATCGCATTAGGAGAAATACCTAATGTAGATGACGGGGCAATGGATGCAGCAAACCACTACCATGGCACGTGTATACCTATGTAACAAACCTTCACGATCTGCACATGTCCCCCAGAACTTAAAGTATAATAATTAAATTTTTAAAAAAAGAATAAAGAATCTAAACTCATTTTATGTTATATTCTGTCAGGTGGAATGCTCTTGAATAGCATTTTTGTACTTCTAAAATACAGTAATTCATCCTAATAATAATGGAGATATTGGAATGTCTAAAATTTCTTCTAAACCATCACAAATCGACTAATGTTTGGTACGGCTTTATTGTTAAACACACTTTGTTATCTTGCAATTCTTGAGAACTTGTGATTACATATATAAAAAATCATTATTTGTACATTTTTTTAGTAGGTCTGCCAAAACAAAATACCACAGACTGAGTGGGTTAAGCAACAGAAATTTATTTCTTAGAGTTCTGAAAGCATAAATTCCAGGACTAAGATGTAAGCAAGCTGTGTTTCTTCTGAGGTCAGTCTCTCTTTTAGCTAGCAGATGGCAGTCTTCTAGATGCATTGCCACATGGTCTCTGCTCTGGGTGTTTATACCACTAGTGCCTCTGTCCTTTGGTCTGTCCTGTTCCTCTAAGAAAACCAGTTAGACTGGATTAGAGCCTACCCTAATGGTCTCATTCTAATATATTTACAGGCTCACCTTGGAGATACCATGAGTTCATTTCAGACCACCACGGTAAAGTGAATATCACAATAAAGTGAGTCAAAAAATTTTTTGATTCTTCCATACGTACAAAAGTTAACATCTACACAATACTGTAGTCGATGGTGTGCAATAGCATTGTCTTTAAAAAGTACATATCTTAATTTAAAAATACGTCATTATTTTAAAAATGCTAAAAATAATCTGAGCTTCCAGAGAGCTGTAATCTTTTTGCTAGTGGAGGGTCTTTCTGCATGCTGATCAGGGGGGTGGTTGCTGAAAGGTAAAATGGATATGACAATTTCTTAAAATAAGACAACAATGAAATTGGCTGCATCAATTTGGTTCCTCCATTCACAAGATTTCTTTGTAACATGTCATGCTGTTTGATAGCATTTTACCCACAGCAGAGCTTCTTTCAACATTAGAATTAACCCTCTCAAACCCTGCTGCTGCTTTATCAGCTAAGTTTATGTAATACTATAAATTTGTTGTTGTCTCTTCAACAGTGTACCCATCATCTTTATCATTAGCAGATTCCATCTCAGAAACCACCTTATTTGCTCACACATAAGAAGCAACTCCTTATCCATTAAAATTTTATCATGAAATTGCAGCCACTCAGTCACATTTCAGGCTCCACTTTTAAGTCTAGTTTTGTTGCTATTTCCACTACATCTGCAGTTACTTCTTCCACTGTAATTTTGACCGTTCAAAGTCATCAATGGCAGTTGGAATCAACTTCTTCCAAATTTCTGTTAATACTGATATTTTGACTTCTTCTTATGAATCACAAATATTCTTAATTTATCTATAATGGTGAATCTTTTCCAGAAGGTGTTCAGTTTGCTGTGCACAGATCCACCAAACTAATCACTATGGCAGCTTTAGCTTTAAAATATGTATTTAAATAATTAGACTTGAAAGTGAAAATGACTCTTGACCTGCTGAATGAAGGCTGTGTTAGCAAGCATGAAAGCAACATTAATCTCCTTGCACAATTCCATCAGGGCCTTTGAGTAACTAGATGCAGTGTCAATAAGCAGTAATATTTTTAAATAAATCGTTTTTTCTGGGCAATAGGTCTCAACACTGGGCTGAAAATATTCAGTAAATCTTAAAATCTTTGGTAAACCTTGTTGTAAAAAGATATACTGTCACCCAGGCTTTGTTGTGCCATTTTTATGACACAGGCAGAATATATTTATCATAGTTCTTAAGGACCCTAGAATTTTCAGAATGGTACATGGCCATTGGATTCAACTTAAAGTCACCAGTAGCATTAGCCCTCAGAAGAGAGTCAGCTTGTCATTGGAAGTTTTGAAACATGGCATTAAGTCCTCACTAACTACGGAAGTCCTAGATGACATCTTCTTTCAATATAAGGCTGTTTCACCTACATTAAAAATCTGTTGTTTAATGTAGTCACCTTCATCAGTTATCTTACTTAAATCTTCTGGATAACACTGTAGTTTCTAACATCCACATTTGCTGCTTCACCTTGTACTTTTATATGATGGAGCTTCTTTCCTTAAACCTTATGGATCAACCTCTGCTAGCTTTCAACTTTTCTTCTACAGCTTCCTCACATCTCTTAACTTTCACAGAATTGAAGAGAGATAGGGCCTTGTTGTGGATTAGACTTTGGCTTAAGGAAATGTTGAAGCTGGTTTGATCTAGCCAGATCGTTAAAACTTTCTCCATATCAGCAATATGGTGATTTCAGTTTCTTATCATTTGTGTTTTCACTAGAGTAGCACTTTTAATTTGTTTCAAGAACATTTCCTTTGCATCCACAACTTGTCTGTTTGGCATAAGAAGCATAGCTTTTGGCCTGTCTCAATTTTTGATATGCTTTTCTCACTGAGCTAAATAATTTATAGCTTTTGATTTAAAGTGAAAGACATATGATTCTTCCTTTTAGTTGTACACTTGGAAGCCATTGTAGGATAATTAATTGGCCTAATTTTAATATTGTGCGCCTCAGGGAATAGAATGGAGAGGACCATGAAGAGAGATATTAGAAAGGCCTGATCAGTAGAGCAGTCAGAACACACACAACAATTATGGATTAACTTGGTGTTTTATATGAGTACAGATTATGGCACCCCAAAACAATTGCTATAGTAACACCAAAGATCACTGATCACACATCACCAAAACAAATATAATAACCATGAAAAAAGCTTAAACTGTTATGAGAATTATCAAAATGTCACACAGAAACATTAAGTGAGCACATGCTGTTGGAAAAATGGCACCAATAGACATACTTGAATCATGTTTGCCACAAACCTTCAGTTTGTAAAAAAAAGCAATATCAGTGAAATGCAACAAAACAAAATAAAGTATGCTGAATCTTCTTAAAGGCCCTATTTTGAAGACAGTAACATTCTGAAGTACTGTGGATTAGGGCTTTAATAAAATATAACTTCAGAAAAACATAATTCAGTTCATAACATTTAGGTAGAATGTTTTATATTAAATAATTTATATATATTATATTTATAGTATAATGTATACTTAATTATAATATATAAATCTATATATAATGTGCAGACATATAAACTTATTATTTATATTATAACAAGATAAATTTACATATTTAAAAATATATATATATAAATTATGTAATATATATAAATTTATAGGTAATTAGAACAAAATATATAACCTACCTACAGATGACCTATACACTAGGTCATTTCATTTTATCATTAAGATAAATAAAACTATTTTCTTGTTGTATATAGCCATAATTTGAGAAATTTAAAAGTATATTATTAACATCACATGCTATGCCTGTATTTTTATGATTCAAAATAGCAGAATTACCTGATTCTAATCTGCTTAGTTAAATCTTAATTTCATTTCTAAAAATTATATGGAAGCAGAATAAAATGCAAAAATAATCTGATTCTATCATATTGTTGCTTTTTCTAATGTTAATATTTATATCATCTCAGAAGCTTAAGTTATAAAAGTTTTAAGCCAAATAAAAGACATTTTTAATGACTGTTCTTCAATATTGTTGCATGACTGCACATACCATCCACGCAGTGTTGAGGGTAAACATGTTTTCCCTGGTCTTCCTGACACTAGCAATTATGTACCACCTCACAAGAGTTCCAAATAAGATGTTTGATTAAATGTACTCAGTTCTTTAGTAAATCTTTTTATTATTATGTATCACCATACACTTGAATGCTCCTGTTAGTCTTTCCATGGACTTTTAGATCAGAAAAAAATAATTCAGCAGTACTTAAGGACCCACTTTTTAAAAGCTATATCTAAGAATAAGAGATTTAGAATACCCTATTTCTACAGTCTGCCAAAATAATATTTTAAATGGAAAATCTTACTTTAAAAAAAGCATTCATTTTCACTTTTTTTCCATTTTCCCATTCTTTTCTGTTTGAGCACTATGAATAAAATGGAAATTTATCATGCTGAAAAATATAAACATTATTAATATTTATATTTGTATCACAAAACAATGGAGATCCTGTAGCCACCACATACCACGACTTTTTTTCCACATTTGTTTTGTTATGATAAAAAAAGATAGTTGAAATTCCTAATTTTCTGAATCAGGCAATGAAGCAATAGACATAGACATAAAATCTACAGAGAAACACAACAATATTCTGAGTATTCTATAAATATCTATCTGTGATTTTGGGTAACATTTTTAGTTATATAATTATAAATATACAAAAATTACTGTGACTGAATGAACCTGAGAAAAAAAGGAGATAATGGGATTTTTCTTGGTCACTTTACCACATAGACATGAATGTTTTAGGTCGTGGCTTTTTCACTCCATTATTTTCTCACTCCTTTGATGATCTCTGAACCTCATGTTTATAAAAATTAGCTGTATTTTGATGATTCCATACTTATATCTCCATCCTGGATCTTCACTTCAAACTCCATTTACCTATATAAAGTTGCCCACTTAACATTCATGCCTAATAGATAGTTCAAATTTAACTTATTTAACTTGTCTCCCTATCTTTCAACCAAAACGTTTCTTTCTGCATTCTTTCTTAACTCAGAAAATTTCACTGCCATTCACCCAGTGACTCCTATCTAAAATCTAGCCACATCTTCCAAAAAGATCACTGTATGGAGCCAAATAGTAAGCTATTGTAAGAAACATTATCATTGTATGTTTAGCTCTATTAAATAATCTTTGTGGATTAATAAAGAAGAATAATTCATCTTTTTTGGCTGTGAACTGCCTTATATTGCTACTTTCAGGACACAGAAATCTGAACTGTTTTGTCTACTACAACATGGCAAACATTGATTTTCAATAATTTAGTGATAAAATGCACAGATGAAATTGATGTCATATTTTGTAGGTTTTGTTGTGCCCTCAAGAGAGATACCTTGAAGCCTTAACCACTAGTCCCTGCGTATATGAACTTATTTGGAAATTGGGTCTTTGTAGATATAGTCAAGATGAAGTCATATTGGATTAGAATGGATCTTATTCAAATAACTGATGCTCTTATAAGAAAATAAAAATTGTCATTTAAAAAATTTAGAGTGGGAAGAACTAAAGCCTATGAAAATATAGACAAAGATGGGAATTACATGTCTACAATGCCAAGAACAGTAGGAAACTACAAAACCCCCAGAAGGAACCAACATTGCAGAGACCTTGATTTTGGACTTCTAGCTTCCAGAACTGTAAGACAATACTTTTCCATGTGTAAAACACCCAGTCTGTGGCATTTTGTCACAACAGCTCCAGGACACTAATACAGATTTTGATATTGGATAATAACATGTGGCTATAACAAGTATCTAAAAGGTGGCTTTGGAAGCTGGTACTGAGTAGAGGTT
The DNA here is from genome assembly GCA_963573385.1 of Cacajao melanocephalus. Classification (NCBI taxonomy): domain Eukaryota; kingdom Metazoa; phylum Chordata; class Mammalia; order Primates; family Pitheciidae; genus Cacajao; species Cacajao melanocephalus. Next base: position 5,340 of record CAUYLG010078814.1, on the reverse strand, counting down.
GGAGGAGTTTTGAGACATGTGATAGAAGAAGCTGGCTGCCTTGAAGATATTACTGGTAGAAAATGGATGTTAAAGGTGTTCTGAAGTGAGGTATCAGATGAAAATAAGGGGGATGATATTGAACACTGGAGGAAAGGTGATCCTTGTCATAAAGTGCATAAAACTTGGGCTAATTATGTTCTGCCATAGGGTAAAGTGTAGAACTTGGAAGCAATGAACTTGGATATTTAGCTAAGTAGATTTTGAGGCAATATGTGGAAGATGCAATCTTGTTCTTTCTTGCAGCATATAGTAGAATATTTAAAAAGGAGATAAGTTTGGAAAAGAACTGCCAAACAAAAATGAATCAGCATTTGATGATTTAGAAAATTCTCAGCATATCTAGAGCCAAGAATGTGGCTGGACAAACTTTTGGTGAAAAGATTAGGTATGTGAGTCATCTATCCTATCAACCATTTCATCTAAAGCAAGGGTTAGAGATAGGGTTATCCAGCTAGGCTCCATGGAAAATGTTCATGTCTAATTGTGTGCCCCCTTAGCATCCATGGAAGACCAACAAGGTTTTTAATACTTTTATTTTAACAGAAATTCTAATAGCCTGGACTAAAAGAGACAGAGATAGGAAGGAATGAAGGAAGAATGACTCCAAGAGCAGCACCAAAGAGTTAGAGTTCAAAGAAGGTGGGGGGCTCCTGCTGCCACAGAGGGTAGAAAGGGCAGGTCACTGAGCAACAGAGGATTGCCCTCAGGCCTTAAAACCTAGGTGAATTGCTTTGCTTGATTGCAAACTTGCTTTTGAGTAACAATCAATTTATTCTTTCTTTTTTCTTCCTTTGCGAATTGAAATGTGCTATGGTCAAATGTTTGTGTTTCCCCAAAATTCGTATGTTGAAATTCTAATGCTCAAGATGATGGGAATAGGAGGCAGGGCCTTGGGAAGTGATTCAATTATGATAGCAGAGCCAAGAATGAAATTAGTAACCCCAAAGAGCTCTTCCACCATTTTAGAACACAGTAAGAAGGTACAAACTACACCAAAAAATGGGCCCTCCCTAGACTCTGAATCTGTTATCACCTTGATCTTGAACTTTCCAGCCCCCAGAACTGCAAGAATAAACTTATAAATTATTGTTTATAAGTTACCCAGGATACGGCATTTTATTACAGCAGCCCAAACAGAATGTCTATCCTGTGCTAGCCCCACCATTTGAATTTGGAAGGAGAAAATGTGTTGTTTAGTTTCATAGGTCTGTAGATGGAGGAGAATTTTGATTCAAAATTGTCTGTACTCAGAATCTCATTTATATTTCATGTAGATTATTTAGATGGTGAGATTGAGACTTTTTGAATTGACAGATAAGATTTGGGACTTAAGAGTTAATGGTAGAATAAACTAATGCTTTTGAGGATGTTCAGATGGCGTGAATAAATTTTTCACATATGAAATACAAGAGTTATTATGAAGCAGACAATAGACTGTTGTAGATTAAATATTATTTCTCCATGGATAAACTTTGAATGTAACAATGGTGGGTTGAATTGCATCCTCCAAAATGTTATGTTGAAGTCCTAATCCTGGCTATCTATGAATGTGACCTTATTTGGAAATAAGATCACTGCAGAACTAATCAAATTAAGATGAGGTCATACCTGATAAGTATGAGCATTAATCTAATGACTGATGCCCTTATAAGAAGAGGTAAAGAGATACAAAGAGAGAAAAACCCAGGGAAGTTACCATATAATGACAGAGGCAGAGATAGGAGTGGTCTGTTGACAAGCCAAGGAACAGAAAGTATTGCCAGCAACACTAGAAGCTAAGAGGCATGGAAGAGAGTTTTTCCAACAGTCTTTTGCCAGCTTGACTTTGGACCTCTATCTTCCAGAACTGTGACAGAATAAATTTCTGTTGCATTAAGACACCAAGTTTGTGGTTATTTGTTACAACAGGTTTAGGAAATTAATACCATGAGTTTATTTGGAAATAGGATTGTTGCAGATATAAATAGTTAAGATAAGGATATACTGGATTAGAGTGGGCACTAATCCAGTGACTAGTGTTCTTATAAACATAGAAAACAGTTTGTATAAGCCAAGAAAACAGATACAGAGACACACAGAAAGGGAAGACAGCCACGTGAAAATAGAGGCAAAGGCTGGAGTTAGGCTGCTGTTAACTAAGCAGTGCCAAAGACTAGCCATAAACACCAGAAGACAGGAGGAAGATCAGAGGTAGCAAGGCCCTGATAACACCTCGAGTTTAGACTTTTAGACTCCAGAACTGCGAAAGATCTTTTAGTTGACTCCTGTGTCTCTTTGGTATACTCTCATCAATACGTTTTGTTTAGAGTTTTCTGGACCACTTTTTTTTTTTAATCACCTGGTACTAAAAAATGCTGTAATATCATCTATGTATTTCTTGTCCCAGCCCTAAAATGAAGCATTTCTTTAAGAAGTCCTGGAGGATGGTGTTAGGAACCAAGACAGAAACCCAGGTACATGCTTGCATTTTCATAGTACTTTCCCATCAGATGGAAATGAAGAACAATAACATAAAAAAAAATTGAGAAAAAAATGCTAGTACAAATAAGACTTTATAGAACCTTACTGTATTTATTTATTAATATAAATATTTATTATATTTATGTATTATATCTGACTTTCTGAAACGTGCATAGAGGAATATTTGTTAAGTTTTAATTATTAAACATTAACTGAAAGTTAGGTTGTGCCCTGTAGCAGCACCTCCCCACTATCTTGCATGTTTTGGGATCTTAAAGCAATGATTTTAATGTTGCAGTTCTGAAAAGACATGTAATGAATCAATAGGATATTGCCAGTTTTTCTCCTTTATGGGTTTATAGTTGAATCATTAAATTCATTACTTTATAACTGTTGTCTTCTATTTACCTTTCCAGAAATATAATCAAGTAACTCACATTGGTGTTAGAACCTGCCTGGATTTTGTCTTTGCTTAGCTAATTGACCGCCTACCACAACTGGTCTGTAGAAGGTCTTCTATTTTCTTGTCCATCAGTCTTTCTAGAAATCCGTTTGGTTCTTAGAGTACAGAAGTTTCATTCATACAGGATATTTTGGGGAAACCAAACTCTCTTGATTTAAGACCTCAAAATCATGTTTACTTATACACAAAGCCACATAATAAATAACTGTAAAAATGGGTAGAGAATATGATTGCTTTTAATTATACATTATGATTTTTTACCTTTTTTAACATTGACAATACTTCAATTGCATCTTCACTTCTAGCCCATGCATCTCTTAAATAGCCTTTAGTTAGTTCCTCTCCATTCCTCAAGTAATGAATCTCTAATACTTCACTTTTTTCAACTGTACCACTCATCCTCTGTTTCATCTTGCCTGTCTCTTAGAAAAGTCAGACACTAAATAAGACATGACATTCTTAAACGTTATTCTTTCCTTCCAAAGTTTTCTAAGTACAAGTCCATTCTCACTCAAGAATGTATATTGTAGGTCAAATACTATGTCAAGCTCTTGCAATATAAGATAAATAAGACAAACCCGGCCTTCAAAGAGATCACCATCTAAAGTGTTCATAAAACTAAGCCTTTCAGGATATTATTAATGCCAAAGCCTCTTATCTTTTTGAGGATTATTCCCCATTAATAATTTTTCTGTCTGTTACACATTCAAAAAACTCTCTCCACTGGACTGTTATCCTTAGCTTATGACCATAGTAAGGACCATTTAAGGACTTAAGGATTAATTAAGTACTCGCTAAAAGAGCATAGTGATTTAAGAGAATGTTAGGTAGGTTAAATGATTGAAAGCTCTGGTGATTACAGGGAGATAATAGAAGTTAATTTTGGAAATACACGTGGGATGAGAACATAAAAAGTCATCCATGCCTTGTAAGATATCCAAGAATGGACAGGAGGAAGAAATTGAAACACATGCCTAGCTTAATGTTTTTCAGTAACTAGGTGCTGAGTTTTTCTTACTGTCTTTTTGTCTTGAAGTCCTGTCAGGTGCACCTAAAAGTAGATTCTAACTTTGTATTTACAGCAGAAACAAGGTTACTTAAAAGTGGGTAAAGCTGAAGAACTGCAAAAGTGAGTAGGGAAGCATGTGAGTTATTTTTTGCCTCTGATGTCCTTGTATTGCTTAAAATCTGGTGAATATGGATAAAGAGAAGAGAGTTTTTTTTTTTTTTTTTTTTTTTTTTTTTAGATAGGGTTTCACCATGTTGGCCAGGCTGGTCTTGAACTCCTGACCTCAGGTCATCGCCCACCTCAGCCTCCCAAAGTGCTAGGATTACAGGCGTGAGCCACTGCGCCTAGCCCAAGAAGACAGTTTTAATGCGTAGAATGACTCAATATGAAAGAAGTTTCAAGTACTAGTTTTAATTAGAAGGGCTTGGCCCGTTCCGATGCAATTTGATGTTATCATGTGCTTTTGGTTTTTCTCCACAAATGACAGTCTGTAATAACTCACTTCCAATTTTACTTGCTATTAACAGATGGGTCCTTTCTACACTTTCTGGTGATTTTCTGTTGAGAATCTAGAGGCTGCTCTCATTCATAAAACTGCCAGAAGCCCCATTGTCCTGCCTCTACACAAGTTTTATCCTTCATGGTCTGAGAGAGGAGGTGATTTTGTCCACTTGCTCATATTTTGGAGTTTATGAAACAGCTTGTCATTTGCTTTGTTTGTATTATCAGTTGATTTTTTTTTTTGGTTACAACAAAATCTGTCTACTACTACTGTCCTTTTCCAAAATTTTTATAATTGTATTTATCAATAATTATAATACTAAATCATGTTTTAAATTTTATTTTAGGTGTGTACTATATCCAGCATTTCTCCCCATGTTATCCCTCCCCACCATCTCCACCTTCCCCACCCCACACTGTCCCACCCCTACTCTCCCCAACTTCCCCTGGTGTGTGATGCTCCTCTCCCTGCGTCCACATGTTCTCATTGTTCAACACTGGCCTATGAGTGAGAACATGTGGTGTTTGATTTTCTGTTCTTGTGTCAGTTTGCTGAAAATGATGGCTTCCAGATTCATCTAAGTCCCTACAAAGGACACAAACTCATCATTTTTTTATGGCTGGGTAGTATTCTATGGTGTATATGTACCACATTTTCTTTGTCCAGTCTATCATTGATGGGCATTTGGGTTGGTTCCAGGTCTTTGTAACCATTGTGGAAGACAGTGTGGCGATTTCTCAAGGATCTAGAAATAGAAATTCCATTTGACCCAGCAATCCCATGACTAGGTATATACCCAAAGGATTATAAATCATTCTACTAGAAAGACGCATGCACACGTATGTTCAGTGCAGCACTGTATAC